>JABUQX010120715.1:12500-28926 GCA_015478945.1 Trachelipus rathkii | reverse complement strand
TTAACTCATGTTTACTGCTTACTCATATGTTTTACTGCTCTTAACTCATATATTTATTAACATTACATACCTTAAAGCAGTAATCAGTAAATCAATAGAGTGTGACCTAGCAACATAGGGCTTAGTATGCTTGTTTTACTGCTTTACTGCTTTAACTCATGTTTTACTGCTTTAACTCATATGTTTTACTGCTTTAACTCATATATTTATTAACATTACATACCTTAAAGCAGTAAATCAGTAAATCAATAGAGGTGTGACCTAACACCAAGGGGGATTAGTATGCTTTTGTTTTACTGCTTTACTGCTTTAACTTTCTGCTTTACTGCTTTAACTTTCTGCTTTACTGCTTTAACCTTCTGCTTTACTGTTTTAACTTTCTGCTTTACTGTTTTAACTCATATATTTATTAACATTATGTTTTTTATTTTGTTTTAATACTTTTTATTTATTTTATTATTATTTTTATTTATTTTTATTATTATTTTTATTATTTTTATTATTTTATTTTTATATTTTTATTTTATTTTATTTTTATTTTTATTATTATACTTAGTGTTATTTACTTCATGCCTATTGTTATTATTATTTAGAACACACATTTACTATGACACTTATACACACATTCACTATGACACTTATACACACATTCACTATGACACTTACATTTACTCATAGACACTTACATTTACACTTATACACATACACACACACACTATGACACTTATACACACACACACACACACACACACACACACCACACTTACAACTATACAACATTCACTTATGACACTTATACACCACATTTCACTATGACACTTATATTTACCCATAGACACACTTTTACACTGTTATACACACACACACACACACACACACACACACACACACTCACACCACAGATTTACTTACACACGCAAATTTACCTACACTCACACAGATTTACTTACACTCAACACACAGATTTATTTACACACGCAGATTAACTTACAACATATAACGTTATAATTTATTAAAAAATTTTATGTTTTAATTAAACACGTACATTTATATTACTCATTCAAATATAACTAAAATTATTTCAAAGTTTCTTAAAACTTCTATAATAAATCAATCATTATCTTTGAAACAAAGAATTTATTATTAAATGTTAATACTTTTTGTTTATAAAATTTTATTTACTGTCAAGTTTTAAAATAACTTTTACTTTAAAATTTTAATTGAAATTTATTAAAAACATATATTTTACGTTACCTTAAATTCTTTCAAGCATTAGCAGCCCTAGCACCCCCTCTACAACCAAGCTATGCCGCGTTATGTTTCTATTGACTTACTGTAACATAACATTTATTTTTATTAAACTCTTTTTAAGTTATTTAAAAATAACATTATTCACTTACATTTATATTATTCGCTCGATGTTAACTAAAAATATTCAAAAGTTTTTTTAAATAATTCGGATTTTTCTTTATATTTATTAATTTATTTTATCTATGTACATTGGCATTCCAACACGACGAGAAACCACAACAACCCGCACTCCTTTACAGATACGAAACTGACCTCTCTCTCTGTAAAATGTGTTTGAAATAACTACTTTCAGGCCTAAAATAGGATAATCCTTTTTGGTATCCCGAGGCGATTTAGCACCTAATTCCAGGTCAAAAATATATTTCAAACTGACCTTTTCTGTAAAATGTGGTGCAATAACTACGTTAGGCCTAAATTTAGTCTTAAATTTTAGGATAAGCCTTTTGTATCCCAGGCTGATTTAGGCCTAATACCAGTCAAAAGTTAATTCCAGTATAGACAAGAATCGAGAATCAATGTTAATATTATTTTATAAAAATATTTCAAACTGAAACATGCTGGATCGGTAAGACCCTTTTAATCAGGTAAGAAGGAAATGTTTTACCTTTCTTTGTGAGTGGCCGGAAGTAATCCTTATCTCTATATGACCTCGTAAGTGATTGGTCGAGAATTATTTTATCGCTTTTTTGGTTTTACGTAGTAAAAAAAAACATGTTTTTTCTATCCTGACCTTATCTGTGATTGATGGAAAAATTATATTGGAGGGATGCGTGTTTTAGATCCAAACTCATTTTTAAAAATCATACTCGTTTTGGCTTTAAGCGGTGCACAAGTTCTCTGGTTTGTAATAAAAGTGTTTTATTTTCACTAAGTGTATATCATGAACCACCTTAACATGTATACCTCAATACAAGACATTATCCAGTGGGAAATCAAGATCCCAGGAAGTAGGGTTTCATTCTTATATAAAAGAAAACCCGATGGATTTGAATTTTTCAAGTGTGCTACCCAATCTCACCCTGTTATAATACCAAGCGTATTTTCGTGAAGTCCAGATAATTACTTTGTATATGTAATCATACTGAAGAGTGGCTTACAGAATACTTTAAACCAAGCTCAGCTTTAAACTGGAACGAAACAGTTATTAGCCTGTGCGAAGAAACCAGCGATAAGCAACTTACTCTAGCATTTTATAAACATCAAAACATAATCAGTTTGGAAGTTAGATTATGGGAGAGAAATAATGAAACAGCAGTATTTGAACCTACATCATTTGGATTCTACATTTCAGGCCTAACGCAGCTGAAATATATGTTAGAGGTACGTAAGCGAATGTTATTGCAGCTGAAGAAGACATATGTGTTATCTAATTACGTAACCGTAATTCATTACATGTTATACCAAGAATACTACGCATTTAAGAAAACCCTGATCGATGATCCTACGGTTATCATCGACCGCTTCCTAAGTTCTATAGACGTACAGAAATTCATTTATCTACTTAGAAAACAATGGCAAGAAAGTATTTATGCAGGTGACCCAGAATGTAAATATACTATGATATCTGAGCGGGAACTTTTTACGTATGTGTTAACTGAAGGTATTACTGAGACACGAAACTATATCATCGATAATGATATAAATGATTGGCATATTTGCAAAGATTTAGAGAATTTTAATATAAAATAATCATAAACATTATGTGTAAAATGTAAGTGGAAGTGTTATATATAATAATATTCCTGTATTATATTTAATGTGAACCTTATATATAAACCATTGTAAATATATTTAACACTCTTGTATATATTTAATTTTAGCCTTATATATATATATATATATATATATATATATATAGATAATGATTATTAAATTTCTAATTATATAGTAAGGTTTTTATTATCCTTATTTTTACTTTCTTAAATAAATATTTACATGTATGTTAAGAGTTTAAATAAACGAGCCCCAGGTTCAGGATATGAAAAAAAAACATGTTTTTACATACGTACGTAAAACCAAAAAAAGCGATAAAAATAATTCTCGACCAATCACATACAGAGGTCATATAGAGATAAGGATTACTCCGGCCACTCACAAGAAAGGTAAACATTTCCTTCTTACCTGCTTAAAGGATCTTACCGATCCAGCATGTTTTCAGTTTGAAATTATATTTATAAATAATAATAACATTGATTCTCGTTCTTGTCTTTATTACTTGGAATTACCTTTTTGAACCTGGTTTAGGGCTTAAAATCAGTCCTGGTTATACAAAAAGCTTTATTCCTAAATTTAAGGGACTAAATTAGGCCTAAACGTAGTTATTGCACCACATTTTACAGAAAAAAGGTCAGGTTTTGAAAATATATTTTGACTGTGAATTAGCCGTCTAAATCGCCCGGGGATACAAAAAGGAATTATCCTAATTTTAGCCTGAAGTAGTTATTTCAACACATTTTACAGAGAAGAGGTCAGTTTCGTATCTTTAAGGAGTGCGGGTTGTTGTGTTTTCTCGTGATGGATTGCCAATGTACATAGATAATAATTAATAATTAATAATAAAGAAAATCCGAATTATTAAAAAAACTTTGAAATATTTTTTAGTTAACATCGAGCGAATAATATAAATGTAAGTGAATAATTGTTATTTTTAAATAAGAACTTAAAAAGATTTTAATAAAATAAATGTTATGTTAGCAATAAGTCAATAGAACATAACGCGGCATAGCTTGGTGTAGAGGGGTGCTAGGGGCTGACCTTACTGATTTATTGCCTTAAGGGTACCTAAAATATATGTTTTTAATAAAATTTCATAAAATTTTAGTAAAAAGTTATTTTTAAAACTTGATAGTTATAAAATTTAAACAAAAAGTATTAACAGTTTATAATAAATTCTTTGTTCAAAGATAATGCTTGATTTATTACAGAAGTTTTAAGAAACTTTGAAATAATTTTAGTTGGTTATATTTTAATTAGTAATAAATTACGTGATTAATTAAAACATAAAATGTTTTAATAAATTATACGTTATATGTGTAAGTAAATCTGCGTGTGTAAGTAAATCTGTGTGTGAGTGTAAGTAAATCTGTGTGAGTGTAAGTAAATCTGCGTGTGTAAGTAAAATTGTGTGTGAAGTGTGTGTGTGTGTGTGTGGTTGTGTGTGGTGTGCGTGTGTGGTGTGTATAAGTGGTAAATGTAATGTGTCTATGGCTAAATGTAAGTGTTCATAGTGAATGTGTGTATAAGGTGTCATAGTGAATGTGTGTATAAGTGTAAGTGTGTGTGTGTGTGTGTGTGTGTGTGTGTGTGTATAAGTGTAAGTGTGTGACCGCGTATGTATAAGTGTAAATGTAAGTGTCTATGGGTAAATGTAAGTGGCATAGTGAATGTGTGTCATAAGTTGTCATAGTGAATGTGTGTAAAAGTGTCATAGTGAATGTGTGTTCTAAATAATAATAACAATAGGCATGAAGTAAATAACACTAAGTATAAAAAAAAAAATAAATAATAAAAATAATAAAAATAATAAAAATAAAATAATAAAAATAATAAAAATAATAATAAAAATAAATAAAAATAATAATGAAATAAATAAAAAAGTATTTAAAACAAAATAAAACATAATGTTAATAAATATATGAGTTAAAACAGTAAAGCAGAAAGTTTAAAACAGTAAAGCCAGAAAGTTTAAAGCAGTGTAAACAGAAAGTTAAGCAGTTAAAGCAGAAAGTTTTTTTTAAAAAGCGTAAAACAGTTTAAAACAAAAGGGCATACTAATCCCCCCTGGTGTTAGGTTCACACCTCTATTGATTCTACTTTGTGATTTACTGTTTTAAGGTAAGTAATGTTATTAAATATATGAGTTAAAGCAGTAAAACCAAAGCATACTTAAAGCAATAAAACATGAGTTAAAGCAGTAAAACAGATAGTTAAAGCAGTTAAAGCAGTAAAACAAAAGCATACTAATACCCCTTGGTGTTAGGTCACAACTCTATTGATTTATTGATTTACTGATTTAAGGTATTTAAATGTTAATGTTTTTTAATAAAATTCGTACCAATGTAGTAAAATAAAATGATTATATATCAGACACTCTGGATTTTTTTCTCTTACATACAATTTTCGATAATTTATAAATAAAAAGTATAAGAAAAAAATGTTGCAATAAAATTTCTATGATTGACGAATAACCTCTGCTAATGAGTTACAGTTTTAGGTTCGCGAAAATGTTTTTAATTAAAATGTTTAAAGTATGAATTAAAAATGAATGACTCATAGTATATTTGAAAGAAATTCGATTGAAATGTTTAATATGAAATAAAAAATTGAATGACCTTATATAAGTATATATATTTTTCATTTCCCGCAGGGAATATTGCGCCTGCGGGCGCCACGCGGCGGGCAGGGAACGCGGAAATATTTGCGCCTTGCGCGCACGCGGCCGGGCGGGGACGAGGCGGGCGGGGGACGCGGCGGATGCGCACCTGCGGGTGCGGGGCTGTTGTCTTTGCGCGGATGGGCATGCGGCGCCCTGGTGTTTCCAATTATGAACTAGGGCAAGACATTATAATATTAACTCTTGCTTCTATGATGTGGCGTAGAGATTGAGCCATCAAAAAAGGTGATTTTCATCAAGATGACACCATCAAAGATGAACCGCAAAAGATGACGTCATCAAAGATGAGTTCATCAAAGATGAACCTTCAAAGTTGGGGCATCAAAGTTGAGGCATTAATGCTGGGGCATCAAAGTTGAGGCATCAAAGTTGAAGCATCAAAGTTGAGCATCAAAAATCGAGTGTGTGAGTGTAAGTTAAGTGTATCTGTGTGTGTGGTGTGAGTGTAAGGTGTAGAGTGTAAGTGCTTAAAAGTGTCATAGTGTGTATAAGTGTCAATAGTGAATGTGTGTATAAGTGTCGTAGTGTAGTGTGTATAAGTGTTAGAAAAAGACTAACTCATAATAGGAAGGCTTTTTTTTGGGGGGGGGGGCCGGGGGGGGCAAAACTTTTGGTTTAATAACACCAATCGATCCTCATACCTTTATAACTAGGGGTAGGACATCCATATTAGGGCTATTCTAGCCTCAGGGGAGGCTAGAAATGGCTTGAAAAAAGTGGCACTCATGTGGCACTATGTGGCACTCACTTGGCACTCATTGGCAACTCACTTGGCACTCATTGGCACTCACTTGCACTCACCTGGCACTCATCTAATACTCATAAAACACTAATAGAACATCCCTAGGTAACTTCTTACGTGATTGGGGAAACCATCAAAAGCCATCAAGTTAGCGTGGTTAAAATGACCCATGGTGTATGGCAAGGTCAAGACCGAAATATCATGGTCTAACAAGGTTAAGACATCAAAAAAGGCAGTCCTAAAGGAAGGACAAAAAATTACCGTGGGTCAAATTTTGACCATGGTATATGCGCAAGGTTAAGCCGAAATACATGTCAAACAATGGTAAAGACATCAAAAAAAATAGGGCTAAGCCCCCTAAAGGATGCCCAAAAATTACCGTGGGCCAAAAAATGGACATGGTATATGGCAAGGTTAAGGCCGAATATCATGGTCAAACAAGGTAAAGACATCAAAAAATAAGGGCTAAGCCCCTAAAGGAAGATCAAAAATTACCGTGGGCAAAAATTGACCCATGCAATACCAAAGGGTTGATCGAAAAATTAAGGCGTGGGTCAAAATTGACCCATGGAAGACCAAAGGGTTGTCCGAAAAATTTGGGTGGGTCAAAATTGACCCCTGGAAGACCAAAGGGTAGCCAAAAATTTACCGTGGGCCAAAAATTGAACCCATGGAAGACCAAAGGGTAGTCAAAAATTACCGTGGGCCAAAATTGACCCATGGAAGACCAAAGGGTAGGCAAAAATTACCGTGGGCCAAAATTGACCCATGGAAGACCAAAGAGTAGCCAAAAATTACCGTGGGTCAAAATTGACCCAATGGAAGACCCAAAGGGTTAGCAAAAATTAACGGGGGCCAAAAATGAACCACGGAAGACCAAAGGGTAGGCAAAAATTACCGTGGGCCAAAATTGACCCATGGAAGACCAAAGAGTAGCCAAAAAATTACCGTGGGGGTCAAAAATTGACCATGGCAAGACCAAAGGGTAGCCAAATTAAAACGTGGGCCAAAAAAATGGACCCACGGAATAGATCAAAGGGTAGCCAAAAATTACCGTGGGCAAAAATTGACCCATGGTCGAAAAATTAGGGGGGCGTAAAATAGGGGGTAATACGTACAACGGTTGCTGACGCAACCGTTTGGCGCAACCCTTCTTCGATGGGTTGCCAAAAATTAGGGTGGCCAAAAAATTTGGGTTCTCAAAAAATTTGGGTTCTCAAAAAATTAGGGTTCTCAAAAAATTAGGGTTCTCAAAAAATCGACTTCCCCTAAAAGGACCAAGGGCAGTAAAAATTTGGGCCAAAATGACCGATGGAAGCACCAAAGGGTTGCGAAAAAAGTCAAGCGCCCAAAAAGCGTGAAGGCCAAAAAAGGTCAAGGTCAGGTAAAAATTCGAGCTCAAAAAAGGTCACGGTCAGAAAAGGTCAAAAAAGGTCGCGGTCATTTTTGTCCAAAATGGCCCTCCTACTACTAGCCACCATCGTCACTATCAGTGCTGTTGCCAGGGGTTGCTGATAAGGTGGCTTCCACTTCTGTGAATCTTTTTTTTTTTGTCACGCGAGCAAGCTCCTTGGTTATCTATTTAAATGCATTCTAGAAGTGGTTCACCGCGGAGATGTCTCATTCTTGTGGGGTTTCAGCAAGCTTAAGGAATTCCTTATTAGAACCTTTCATATATCGAAACTAGATTTATTATATCACAGCACAACAAAAAAAAATTTTCTGTCCTTTACATGAAAATATGTGATTCTGTATAAACAAAAGGCGCTTGTTACATTTATGAAAACGAAAAAGCTCCATCACGTATCGTTTTTTTTGTAGACACACTTCTCATATTTATACATATTGGTTACATTGAATTGTACCATTGTCTTGATTATTATAGCAAGCACACACACTAAAATGATTTTTTTGGTCGTTTTCTCTTGTAGGCATCTGTTGGTGTTAAAAAATAATAAGTTAAAAAAGAATGTTAAAAATTTTATATTATATCTTATCAATATTTATTTTTCAACATCGCTTTACATTAAAGTTAGTTTTATTGTTTCTGTGATTTAAGCTAACAAATGCTAATTTGTTAGGATGGCAATGGTGCGTAATTACCCAAGGCCGTTTATAATATATAATATATAATATATATATATATATATATATATATATATATATATATTATATATATATATATATATATAATATATATATATATATATATATATATATATATATATATATATTCATATAAGAAAAAAGTTATTTAACGCCACACAAAACGGGAAAAAAAAAAAAAAAAAAAAAAAATTTTCACAGGAAGCCTCTATGATACATAAATAGACGTTTTAGGGTCGAAATGAAAAAAAAAAAAAAAAAAAAAAAAAAAAAAAAAAAAAACAATCATATCTCAAAAACTACATAGCTAAAGCGAAAGGAATACATTTTTTGGAATCCTGGAAAAATTTAGTAAGGAAAATGTAATTAAAAGAATACCCAAGGGGTATCGCAACCGATGGTAGCGAGTTCGGGGGTCTCTTCGGCCTTCCGGGGAAATAACGGGGTAGGACTATTTCCCCCCCTCCGGGGAGGGGCTCCGGAACCCCCGCTCTTGGTATTTGGGGGTGTCGCGGGGGTTCCTCCGCCCCTCCCCTACGGGATATGGAAAACGTCCCCCCCTGTGTTCCCCGTCGGCTCGAGCCCCCCACATTGCCGTGAAAAACAAAAAAAAAAAAAAAAAAAAAAAAAAAAAAAAAAAAAAAAAAAAAAAAAAAAAAAAAAAAAAAAAAAAAAAAAAAAAAAAAAAAAAAAATTCATTTCGACCCTAGAACATCTATTTATGTATCATAGATGCTACCTGTGAAAAAATTTTTTTGATCCGAGCTCCCGTTCCGTGTGGGCGTTAAGTAACTTGTGTTCCTATATATTATATAATATATTATATATAATATATATATATATATATATATATATATATATATAATATAATATATATATATATATATATAAGAATAATATATAATATATATATATATATATATATATATATATATATATATAAAGTGAACAGTTTAAGGGTCCTCAGAACCGGTGTCAAAATAGAGCATACAAAACTATTCAAATAGAGTAATTTGTTTTCATCAGATTGACAATTAACTACTCACAGAAAAAGTACTCAGTTGAGAATTATTTTTTCTCTTTTTGACATTTGAAAACTTGTCATTTTGACGACTTTGCATGCTCAATTTTGACACCGGTTTTGAGGACCCTAAATTTGTTTATTTGAGCAGTTTTTCTTTATATATATATATATATCTAAGGTATTATATATATATATATATAATAAATATATATATATATGTATATATATAATATATATATATATTATATATATATATATATATTATATTATTTAAAATAGGATAAATATATATATAATATATATATTTTTTAATATATATATATATATATATATATATATATATATATATATATATATATATATATATATATATATATATATATATATATATAACGGATATAAATAAGCGTAGGTAGCGTAGTGGGGGTGGGTAGCTCCTACCCAATATTTTTTAAGTTTTAAATAATTGAAATTAAATGGTAAAACAATAATAATAGATATGATAATAATTGAATTCATTTAGAAATTCTCGCTCCTACTCTGATCTTACAAGTAAAATTATATGCTAGGAAGGACGAATGACGTCATTTTTTATATCAAGTTATAAGGGAACGGGTAGTCTGTCTTACCTATAATCGAAAATATATGAAACTTTTCGTTCTCTTCCCGTAAATATGTACGAAATGTGTGAAAAAGTACGACAAGTTGTGGCGGCTTGTGGTAGTTTGTTTGAAATCTTTGTATCGAATGTGTCTGATTATTCTGATATTGAATATTAATCTTATATAACTTTATTTAAGTGGTATTTAGCATTATATACATAAAATAATTGAAATAATGCATAATGGAGTAGGTGTAGATTTTATATTAAAGAAAAAACGCTTTAAAAACTTATCTATAAAACCACAGCTTTATTTTAAAAAAATGGTAGGCCTAAGAAAATTACTCAATTGAAATGTGCTTTAAAATTAAGTCTATTTGGTAAATATAATGTAAACAAACTTTTTTCATACAAAAAAATAGGTATGTATTATAATTATTAAAATCTGTTTTCTATATATACATATATATATTATATATATAGTATATATATATATATATATATATATATATATATATATATATGTATTATATATATATATTATATATTATATATATATATATATATATAATTTATATATATAAAAATAAATATATTATATATATATATATATATATATATAATATATAATATATATAATATATTATATATATATATATATATATATATAAAACTCTGGCCTACCAAGTGATATTCTTCCAGGTTACGTCACTGATATACTATATATATAAATATATATATATATATATATATATATATATATATATATAATATATATATATATATATATATATATATATATATATATATATATATATACTAGTCCATTCATGTGTAGATAAATGTTTACTTTTTTTTCATATATGATGCTAGCAATTAGTTAAGATGTGAATGAGAAAGATACGAAATATGAAACCATTAAAAATTAAATTGATAAGTAAGCTAAAAAACGTTAATTTTGGCATGAGAAAGAAAATGCATTTTAGTGCTAATACGTGAAAGAAATTCAAGGTATGGTAAAGACTAATGTTTTGGGTAAAATACGTTCAGTATTGGGCTTTGTTCTCATATATAGATTTTGTGTATACATAACAAAACATATTATAACCTGATCTTAGAGGGCATCAAAACGCAGCCTAACCTATATGAATCGACGAAGCAGTAAAACACAACCTAACCTATATTGATCGACGATGCAGTAAATTTCGACCTAGCCTACATGAATCAACTTTGTCGTAGACACTTTCTCTTTTTTTCGGGTAAGATTTTTGCACTTAAGAAAATATCCCGAGTTGTCGCTTTGTCTCTGGCGCTGCCAAACGTAAGATTCGTAGAAAAGTTTGAAATTATTAAATAATTACCTTTTTTTTATTTAAAATTTTTTGATTCTGTTTATTCACAATGAAATTTATTGTTAGTATCATATAATAACTATATTAAAAACAACAAAAAATACCCACGCATATATATATATATATATATATATATATATATTATATATATATAATATATTATACATATATTTTTAATTAATAATTATAATTTATAAAATTTATCTGAATAATATTTATATTATATATATATATATATTGATAATAGTACCCCTTCTTGAGCTATTCACCCTGCTGGGTAACTGCATTAACCGTAGTGTCAATAGGTATCAATAAAATATGATCCCCTGGTTTGCCGAGTATTTTTCACCTTGTGTGGTGCCCTGTTTGACCCTACGCCCAAGTGTGGACGGAAAGAGCGCGTGATGTCCTGTCTTGGTGGGGTGATATATTCACCACAGGAAAGAATTTCGCGTTCTTCTTTTAGATCCAATCGTGGGGCGTTGTGGTCAAACCACATACTCTTTTATCTGCTAGGGCCCAGGTTCAATCCCAGCAGGGTGAATAGCTCAGAAAGGAGGTAACTTTTTATCATACCTATTGATACTGCGCGTTTAATGCAGTTACCTTATCATATATATATATATATAATATATATATATATATATATATATAATTATATAGTATATATATATATATATATATATATATATATATATATATATATATATATATATATATATATATATATATATATATATATATACTATACTATATATATAATATATTGAGGCCACCATCCCGAATGCAAAATGCATGTAACTAAAAAGTATAACAGCTACAGGAAAATAAATAACATTTTTGATTCAGCAAGCAATTTCATCGATGAAAATTTAAAAAAAATATATTTATATTCTAATATTTATTAATAACACCTTAAATATTAGTATCATAGGTCTGGCCAGCGTATGCTCTGAGTAACCTTCCATTTCTGCAGTAGTAACGAGAGCAAGAGTTACCAAATATTGTTTTATTATTATTATTATGCTCTTGAGAAAATGTTAATTTTTTGTATTTTCTTTTTAGGGGGTTCGAGCCGACGGTGGACAGAGGGGGGACAAAGTCCCCCCGTCGTCCCCCGGTAGGCCGAGAACCCCCGACTCTGTCCATCTTTGTGGTTTACCCTTCGGGTATGTTTAGTTAAAAAAAATTCGAATTTCGCAAAACTTGACGCTTCTCGCGTGTGCTTAGAGCTCCTTCGCTCTTCTCAAAAACTGATAATTATCATACAGACCTTCAAACATTTTTTAACAATTTTAAATTTTTCAAAAAGCGTTATTTTTTTTTTTAATTTCATCGATAAAAATGTCTCCTGATCAATAAAATGTTATTTATTTTCCTGTAGCTGTTATAGTTTTTTAGTTACATGCATGATGATTTCGGGATGCTGACCATATATATATATATATTATATATATATATATATATATATATATATATATATATAGATTATATATATATCATAATATATATATATATAATAATATATATATATATAAATATATTTATATTATATATATATTAATATATATCATATATATATTATATATATATATATATATATATATATATTATATATTATATATATATATATATATATTATATATATATATATATATATATTATATATATATATATATATATATATATATATATATATATATATATATATATATATATACAGAGTTTATTAACAAACCCAATGTAATGTAATTGGGAATCCCTTTGTATAGGAGTATAGAAGGCAAAGATTATTTAATACTGCAGAGAGTCCCGTAATTTGCACACTTCATTGATTGAGCTACAAAGATCGTTCCGAATGTTGGATTATTATAATACAATGTAATTTTACGCTTCATAACCTAAAACAAATATAAGTTTCTTAAAAGAATAACCAGTTATTCGAACATTATATGCAAAAAAATTTTGGTATAAAAATTATTAATATTTATTTGCCCTCAAAGATTTTGTTTTTTCTTCACATATGTATACATATACCGCTTTGATTCAGGTTTCAATTTAACCATATATATATATATATAATAAAATATATATAATTATAAAGATATATATATGATAATAATATATATATATAATAATAAATATATAATATATAATATATATATATATAATATATTAATAAAATATAAATAATAATATAATATATATAATATATATATATAAATATATAATATATATATATATAATATATATAATATATATATTATATATATTATATTATGACAATAGGGATAGACGACAGATAAACCCTTAAAACCATAAGCATAACATTAGTGCCTATAGATATGTAATTCAAAAAATAAACAATAATGAACCATAAAATGAGTTAATTTTCAGATAATTTTATCAATCTTTAACCATGAATGCGAAATCGGATATCCGGTAATTCTAGTCAGATATCCTAATTTTTCTCATGGAAATAATCGTTAATGTTTCGAATATTTTTAACCCAATAAATAATATAATTTTTTTCGAAAACTTTTAAAATAAAAAAAAAATATTTACAAATTGGAATATTTTTTTTTATATATTTCGGTACATTAACTAGTGTTATTTAACTTAAAGAAGTAAAAAGTATTTTGGTTTTAAACTATATTTGCGGTTTTTCGAACAAATTAAAAAAAAAAAAATACCGCAAGTTTCAAATTTTTTTTAGTAATTACATATATTTTCCTTTTTTCAACTAAACTATACAATGTGTAAATGCACATCAGGTGCATACTATGCATGCAGGACCGCTCCTGAATCCAGCTTCAAATGCGGCGGTGCTGCACGAACAGTGCCCTACTGTTATAATGGCACGCATTTGAAGCGACGTCACCATTGACATTTACGCCAACCTGTGGCATTTTACCCTATGATATTCGATTAGTTAAATATATATAATATATATAATATATTAATATAATTAGTAAATATAATAATAATATAAATATTAAATATATATATATAATAATATATATATATATAGTATATATTATAATATTATATAATCTTCTTCTTCTTCTATCTCCTCTTTCCCCCAAAACGGTACGGTGCGTCAGCACGGAAAAGAAAGCAGTAGAAGATTATGACAAAAGTCGAAAGGAAAAGCCCAGTCCTTTACCGGCCCCCTCTTGTACCCATTAATTAGTGAGAATCGTCACAGAGCGAAAATCCATCCTAGACTCATAGGACCAGCGACGGACGCTCACATTAATCGTCAATGTAAGGGTTCATCCCCGGGCCCAGGTGGGCCCCCAGGTGGGCCAAAACCCCGCCATTCACTCCATAGCACCTTTATCTGCGCCTCTGCCCAAAGCTCACATTTCCGCTCCTCAGACATTCAGTTCACAGACTCAATACACTTTTTCTCGGTCTCCCAGCCGGTCGGTTCCCAACACACTCGCCACTAATAATCCGCTTAACCGACAATCATTCATTCTTTCCACAGACCAAAACCCATCTCAACAACTTTCATTATTCTCTCATACCCCTGTTCTTACGACCACACAACTCTCTAATACGTTCATTCCCTATTTATCATTCTTCTTACACCTAGGATTGCCTCTAAGATGTCATTCTAACACATTGAACTTATATCTATACTTCTTATCACAGACCATAGTCCCCACTACCATACAATAACACAGGTAACAACAACCCTCATGTAAACCCTAGCGCACTTCAAGATAGTCCCCTTTACATCAACAAACGAATTTAATTGCACCAGCAAACCTTCCTGCCATTCACAACTTCTACTACACTCTCCACATCCGTTCCTTCTCATCCAACACATACCCTAAATATTAAACTCAGACACTTGTTCCATGCAGTTGCTCACCATAACTTCACACCAAGGACTGTCCTCGCTCACAACCATAACCTTCTCTTATCTCGTTTACTTCAAACCCCTCCTTTTACACACCCTGCCAAATCTCTCTACCAATTCTCTCAAACTCTCTTCCAAATTCGCCACACTAAAAACAATATCTATCCGTCATATATAAGGTAGGCGAACCCTCCACTCATCTCCATCCTCCTCATTCTAACACCATTCCTGCCACCCCCACCTCTAATTCTTTGCATAACCCCATCCATATACAAATTGAATAAAAGGAGACATAACCACAAGCCTCCTCACGTCCGCTATAATACATAAACCAATCACCCTTGACACCATTTATTCTTACACACGCCTGCACTATCGTCATACATTACTTTTGATTCCATGCAAAGCCTACCACCAACACCAAATCACTAACACCTGCCATAGAGCTCCCTAAACCCTATTATGGCCTGGTTGCCAAAATCCATAAAAACCTAGAGACAATTATCTTCTCTCCCTCATTTTCTCAATCATTTGTTTTCAATGAAAAGATTTATCTACACTCCTCTACACTCCAAAACGCCAACCCTTTCTCAACCATTCCAATCCTCAGAACTGCGAGCGCCACTCTTTCGACCAAAACAAAAGCATATATTCTTCCTACAATACTCAATAACTAAATCCCCTAATTTCACAGTTCCCATCTCCCTTACTTAATAAGACCATTCTGCTCTCCTCCAATCCCAGACTATACCCATAAACACCTTATTACACAACTTCCAAATCCAATCAATCACCATCTCCCTCCCTTCTTGATCATTTCACCAGATTAATACCTATAACATGCAAATACCCTTCTTCAACTTTCTCATCTACCTATTACCTCCTCCTGCTAATTACCTTCACCCCAAAACCGTATTCCTTCTTGCACCATCACAACCACACACATTCACTATCACCTCTTCATTACTGCCAATATTATGCAGATTCTCGAAAGTTTTCCTTCCACACTCCTTTCACTTCCATTTC
>JABUQX010120715.1:0-5000 GCA_015478945.1 Trachelipus rathkii | reverse complement strand
GTTCAATCCCGAAGAAGGCCATTAATGTCCAATTACCTTCCATTATATTCTTTCTTAACATTTATATAATTCGATTAGCCAATAATTTAACACATAATATATATATATATATATATATATATATATATTATATATAATATATATATATAATATATATATATAATATATATATATATATATAATATATATATATATATAATATATATATATATTAACACTGGGAACAAATGTTAAGTTTTTCTCTTGTTTAGGTCGGATCTTGTTGGTTTGACATTTGGACTAACTAAAATTTGATGACTTTTTTTTTTTTTTTTCTTTGCTCTATAGTGAAGGTCCATTTTTTACCACATGGAAACCTGAAAAAATTGCAATTAAAAAGATTTGAACTTTCCCAGTGAACAGAGAGAGACAAAGAGTTAGATATGCAAATAATTAATAAAAAAGATCATCGCGAAATGAACTTACATTTATAAAATAGGTAAAAAAAATTTTTTGCATTTTAAATGGTTTCGTTGCGAAATACACATCATAACTGACCTTAAAGACAAAACACCAATTTGATTTTGGCATTCGGCTAAAATAAATACATAAGAAACAAGTTTTATTACAAGTGAATAAAATATCTTATCTCCGTCTTATTATTTTATAATATTAATTATTACTCTGTGAACAATTTTTGATCTACTGCCTTAAAGAAAAGAGTTTCTTACTGTATATTTTTTCTGAATCCAAAAATATATTGTTGTTTGTTATAGTATAGCTAATTCCGGCTTTCACTTAAAAAACATTAAAAAAAATATATATATTTTTTTTACCTTACCTTTTTCAGAAATGAAAACCCGCATAACCTTTTTTATATCATGTCCTATTCACTATAAAATTTTCAGACAAATTTTAGGCAAATACCCTTATTTGTATTTTGATAACGTCTGTTATAAACCGTTTTTGTCTGTTACATAAAAAAACATTTTTGCAATTGTTTACCTGTTCATTGAATAGTTCCAACTGGACTTACAAACAAAAAACAATAACGAATTTTGATTCGTAACAAAAACAAAAATTCATAAAAAACAAGTCATTGGGAACAATAACAACAGAAAAAACGTAAAATTGATTCCCCAGGTGTAATGCTAGCTTCCTAATCATGTAATATGTTAAAGCTGTTCTTATTTATAATTTAATAAAACTGTTATTAAAAATCTAATTACTATGTAAAATCTCCAAAATTATAGTTATTCAAATTCCTAATAACATATTTGATTAACAATTTGCACAGAAAATAGACTAGAAATGTTTTATCACAAAATGCTGCTATTAGTGGTGTATGGGTTATCAGATAAATTTAGTTTCACATTCTACACATTATAATATATATATATATACAATATATAAATATATAATATAATATATATATAATATATAAATTATAATATTATATATATATAATATATAAATAACAGAGGACTTGATGGAGCTGAATAAAAAAGGAAGTGGGAGAATTGGATGTGAAATTAATAAGAGGTTAAAAAAGAAAAGTATGTGAGAGCACGGGACAATTAGATCATATGAATGAACAAGATGGAACGAACAAATCTGGACGTAAATGAAGGAAGGTTGTTTAATAGTGCAAGAGAACCCATCTGGGCGTGAATATTGAATGAGAATGAAAGAGTGAAGCAATCCCTAAAAATAAGAAAGATGACTTGTAAATTACTAAAAAGCCCAAATGAGCAGGTTCAAAGAAGGAGTATAGAAATTTTAGGAGGAAAAAAGCAAGACCTAAATGTTCAATGTAGGAGAAAGAATAAAAGTTTATAAGGAGGATGAATGGGGATCCTACAGGGAATTAAAACTGTTCTGTAAAGAAGTACGAAAGTAAAAATAAGAGTAGTAATCTTCATAGAATAATGAATAGTGGTGCTTCGATTGACTAATGGAAATGAGATGAAATTAAAAATTGCGAGGGAACATTCGAAAAACCTGACGGAAACATTGCAGTGATAGTGAAATGTGTGGTTGATGGGTAAGAAGTAGGATTTTTTGTGAATTACTGGAATAGTAGAGGAGACTGTTAAAGAAATGGAAATCACATAAATAATGAATTGCTGTGAAATCATCAAGAATGGATCAGATTGATGATTCATTGATATAGATTTGAACAAAGCGTTGTGTGGTGTAGTCTAGGAGACTGTAGAGATTCCAGTATAGTACCTTGCATAAAGTTAATGGTTACAAGCGAACTGTAAAACTACAAGGATTAGTTTATGTGTAGAAAATACGTCTGCTATATTTATACTTTAAAATGAGTAGCGTAGATAACAGAGTATGTTGATTGATTAAAGAATAAGGTCATAAACATGTTTTAAGATATGTAATTAAAAATTTACCCTTAACCAAATGAATGACAAAAGAAAGAGAAGAAGAAAAATTAGCTATAGGTTAAATCGTTAAATTATTTAAAGACTATATATAATATAAAATATAACTAATTCAAGCTTGAAACCTAAATTTAAAGACTCATCATAATAAAAATAACGCGGAGTTCCAGGTTCGAATCCCGCTTATGGAAGTAAAATCCCTTTACTCATTATAAGTCTTATGGGCTGCAGCTTTAGCTTCAGCCACATATGGAATGAGAAAATCGGGAAGCTTAAAAGCTACGCTTGAACGTTTTTTGGGAACGTGATGCCTAGTTAGCGACTCTACTGTTAACTCAGCGACGCAGATCCCAGGTTTCGAACCCGCTGATGGAGAGTAATAATCTCCTTAGACTTCATTGACAACTATAACTTGTAATATGTCAAGAGCCACCATCAAAGACTTCCATGTCCCTAAGGCAGAGACCATAATTATCAGTTAGATAGAAAGTATTCACCAGTTACTCGAACGACGAACCAAACTGGATTGATCTGAAAGAAAGGAATGAATCCCAGATATCCAAGGAAATGAGATTATGAAAGTCTCAAAAGATTTTAAGATAAATACAAGAAGCTATACCATAGTTGAAAACAAGACGGCTTGCCTTTTTCCGATCGGCTAACATATGCCGCTTCCATCACTGAAGGAAAAAGTAATTAGTATTAAGACATAGAATAGAGTTGAACAGACAGGCGCTCAGTCAAGAAGCACCACTCCCTCAAAAACGGGAGAAATGGCATCCACCACTAGCCTTCCTGACTTTCATAGATCTCAGGATTCCATGCACACGATCATGTGTAATCACAGGTAAAGACATTGGAAACCTGAGAGAAGAAGGAAGTATAGAGGAAGGATGCAAATCGATCCATGTAGCTTAATTAGATAAAAAAATGGAAGCCAAAGAATTTGCCTTTCAGAAGGAGTTAGCACAGAACCGTAAGCGAATAAGGGAGGGAAACAGATTTACAAAATTGTAGATTGTTTTGGCAAGGGCCAAAATTTTTATCAAGTAGGAAACCAAAGCATGTGTCGCACTTTCTTTTAGTGAAAGTCGCTTAGCCTGCGAATAGTATCCCTGCAACGATTCCGAACAGAATGAAAATTAGATAGCGAAAGTGATAGGAGAATGAGAGTTTTCCATGCCCGATACGCGATGTCTCTCTCATGAATGGCGCGAGAAAAAGCTCCATCGAACCATGGATTTAGGGAGAAAAAATTAGTTGAAGAATGAATAAACTCTGCTCATCCCATCGTATTACGCCCACCTTTCACGTGACCGCAGGCATCCCCCGATCAAAGCAGATTCATTCCAAGATTAGTAGCCAAAAAACAACGCAAACCCCAGATTACCCAGAACAAAGTTCCAAAATTACGTTTGGCATTGGAGCTGCTGAAAAAAGTGATAATAAATGCAAAGCTTCAAGATTGTGGTCAGACTTACCAATAGGAGCGAAGGTGTATTTATAACGAGAAGTAGTGGTGAAACATAAGTGCGAGCGTATTCAAGAACTGGGTTAGACGATCATGATAGGTATGTGCCATTAATTAACTGATTCCAGATCAAGTGACGAATACAGAATGTATTTGCCTCCTCCCCCCGCACAGTGTGAAGAAGCCAACCACTCAGTTGTGTACTTGAAATCCCCTAAGCCTAAAAGAGGATTCTCAGCCATTTGAATGGGAAAAAAACATCTCATGAGAGTAGAAAAGTACAAAAAGAATGTGAAAATCTGTTCCATTAAATATATATATATACAATAAATATATATATATAAATATATATATATATATATAATATTATATTATAAAATATAATATATAATATATATGATATATATATATATATATATATATATTAATACAATATTATATAATATATATTATATATAATATATATATTATATAATAATATATAAAATATAATATATATAATAATATATATAATATATAATATATAATAATATATATATATATAATATAATATAATATATAATAATAATATATATATATATATATAAATATATAATATATATATATATATATAATATATATAATATATATATATAATATATATATATATATATATATATATATAATATATATATATATAAAAATATAGTATATATATATATTATCATAGTATATATATATATATATATATAATATATATAATTATATTTATATATAATATAATATAATATATATATATATATATTATATATATATATATAGTATATATATATATATATAATATATATATAGATAAATATATAATATATAATATAATATATATATATATATATATATATTATAATAATATAATATATATTAATATAAATATATATAATAATATATATATATATATATATAGTATATATAATATATATAAATATATAATAATAATATATATTATATATTATATATATATAATATATAATATATATATATATTATATATATATATAAATATATAATATATATATAATATATATATATTTAATATAATATATATATATATATATATATAGATATAATATAATATAATATATATAATATAAATAATATAAATATATCCAGGAATTT
>JABUQX010120714.1:10000-14978 GCA_015478945.1 Trachelipus rathkii | reverse complement strand
TGATTTCTAAAATAACATCAGTCAATCATGTTTACTTTTAAAGTTTCTAAAATAACATCAGTCAGTGTGGCACTATCATGACCAGAAATGTTTATAAACTGTAAAAAACGTTCAACTGGTTTACCGCTGCTTTTTACATAGCGCAAAATAAAAGTTAATTGATCACAGTGAGAGATATCTGGTGTCGAATCTACGCTAATACTATAGTATTTTGCAATTTTCACCTCTGACACAATAGTAGCAAAAACCTTCCCAGCCATCAATTGAATAAACTCATTGCATGTTGTAGAAGACAGGTATGAAACATTACCTTTACCAACATTTCCGAAGCGAGATAAATGACCTGCTAAAAATGGATCGAACTCTGCCAAAAGCTCAATACATCCAAGGAAATTGCCATTTTGAGGAGAGCCGATTATTTCATTTTCACCTCTAAAAGCAAGTCCACGTTGTGCAAGAAATTTCAAGACAGCAACAACTCTACGTAAAACATTTTTCCAGTATTCCATAATATATATATATATATATATATATCTATATAGACCACCCTTATATATATTTATATATATACATATTAATATTGTTATTATTTTAGTATTATTATTTTTATATATATATATATATATATATATATATATATATATATATATATATATATATAATTATTATATATATTATATATATATATATATATATATATATAAACATATATATATTAGAGATATATATATATATATATATATATATATATATATTATATATACATATATATATATATATATATATATATATATATATATATATATATATATATATATATATACACCCAGGGGTGTAGATTTGGACAGTTATGTGGTTCAAAATCTGTTAAAAAACAGATTACAGGCGCACTTGAGCCGGGTTAAATGAACAGATTCAAAAAACAAAACGTTGAAAGGAAAAAAAATTCTAGGGGCCCCTCCTAAGCGCGGGGCCCTGGGACATTCCCCAGTTGGCCCATTCGGTAATGTGGCCTAGGTAGGTGGGATAAGGTAACTGTAGATTATAGGGCACTTAGTTTATTGAGTTTTGTAAAGGAGAGGTTAGTATTTTGGTCGAAAGAGGCCGAACGACTTAATAATTTGGATTGGTGAAGAACAAGGTGCGTTTAGTAATGGTAGAGGATGTGTGGATCCTACATTGAAACAAATGATTGGGAAAGAGGGAGGAAGAATAAATTGTTTTTAGGTTTTATGGATTTGCAACAGGCGTACGGAAGGATTAATAGGGAAGTTTCATGCATAGTCAGATAGTTGTTAGGTAAGCTTCCTGAATGGAATCAAAAGTATGTATGACGATAGTAAAGCGTGTGAAAATGGAATTGAAAGTGATTGGTTTAATATTAATAGCGGAGTGAGGCAGGGATGTGTTATGTCTCCTTGGTTATTCAATTTGTATATGGATGGGGTTATGAAAGAATTAGAGGGGGGTGGCAGGGGATGGTGTTAGAATGATGGAGAATGGAAGAGAGTGGAGGTTCCCTACCTATTATATGCGGATGATTTGGTTTTGTGTGGCGAATCTGAAGAGAGTTTGATAGGATTGGTAGAGAGATTTGGCAGGATGTGTAAACGTAGATAAGAGTAAGGTTATGGTTATGAGTGAGGATAGTCCTCAGTGTGAAGTTAGATGGTGAAAAGCTGAAAAGTGTCTGAGTCTTTAAATATTTAAGATAAATGTTGGATGAAAAGGAATGGATGTTGCAGAGTGTAGTAGGGAAGGCTGGTGGATGGAAGGTGGCGGTGCAATTAAATCAAGTTGGTGATGTAAAGGTGACCAAGTCTTGAATGCGGTAGGGTCTTACATGAGGGTATGTTGTTACCTGTGTTAATGTACAGTAGTGAGACTATGGTCTGGAATAAGAGGTATAGATCTAAAGTACAATGTGTTCAGATGGACAATCTAGGGGCGTGTTTGGTGGTGAGAATTGATAAAATTGGGGAATGAACATATTAGACATAAATGAAAGTACATTGAGATGGTTTGTTCATATGGATAGATGATAGTTGGTTGGTTAAACGGATGTATAGTGTTGAGTGTGCTGGGACCGACCACAAGACCGAAGAAAAGTGGATTGTGGAGTCAGTAAAGGAATGCCTGAGAGAAATGAGTTTGGGCAGAGGTAGCAGAAGAAAGGCATGTAAGCGAGGGAATGGTGCTTCAGAGAGGGTGTTGGTCAGCAGTCACTCTGGGCAGGGGGGGTTGAACCCATTGATGAGATGCCATAGTGAAGGTCCGTCGTGGTCCCGTGAAGCTCAAGGGTGGATTTTCTGACCGCGACGAGCTCCTCGTGCGGCGGTATGTTGAGCTTCTTTTCGACTTGCGTCATATTTTTCTACTACTTTTCTGTTTCCGGTGCATGCGACGCTGCCTCCAGTCCTGGGGAGAGAAGGTTGGTGATGACTATATATATTATATATATATATATATATATATATAGCATATATATATATATATATATATATATATATATATATATATATATATATATATATATATATATATATATATATATATATGCAAGTTTTCATAAAGTACTTGTACTTGTACTTGTACTTGATACCATGTACTTGTACTTGTACTTGAACAAATTCTAGAGTACTTTGTACTGGAACACCCTAGAGTACTGTAATTTGATTAGAAATGTACTTGTAATTGTTTGATATATATATATATATATATATATATATATATATATATATATATATATATATATATATATATATATATATATATATATATATATATATATATATATATATATATATATATATATATATATATAAGTATATATATATATATATATATATATATATATATATAGCATATATATATATATATATATATATATATATATATATATATATAGTTATATATTCATTTATGTATAGGTATATATATATATATATATATATATATATATATATATATATATATATATATATATATATATATATATATATATATATAAACGGTATTTACACCGTTCAAAAGGAATGCGTCATTTCTAATACACACTGGAAGTTAAAACAAACCGAGAGCACGAACGATAACCAAATGCGGCGTCGCCAATGGAAGTGGTCTTCTGGGCCTTGGAAATCGGTCGCGGAACTAGGAAACTGGTTCTCCAGCCTTGGAAACCCCTAATTTGACGCCTCAAGAGTCGAAATCTAAGGACGATAGGGTAAAATCCAAGTTAACTGGCGACTTCACTTGCAATTTCCTGCCATTCAAAAGCTCTAAAGCCTCCGAAAACGGTCTTCTAGGGTTTGGAAACTCTTCGTCGTCATTGCCGCTGAGAAAAGAATCAACTCCTCCGGTGTTTTGGATATTAACAAGTCAGCTGCTGATATGACTTGAATTGGAAAAGCAGTCAAAAAATGCTAAAAAGCGCCAAAACTGCTAAAAAGTACCAAATATATGACGAGGTTGCTAGATTTAGCGACAAATCTGGATCCTATCGATTGGGCCCCTCTTACTATTGCCCCTATAACGGAAATTTATTATTCTCATTATTATTATTATTATTATTATTATTATTATTATTATTATTATTATTATTATTATTATTATTATTATTATTATTATTATTAGTATTATTATTATTATTAATTTATTCAGAAAAAGCTAGTTATCTCATTTGCCTCTAAACATAAGTTTGAAATTGTTTTTCTGCTCTGAAAACGGCATAATTTTTTCACATGGATCTTCAAAACCAAGAAATTTAACAACTTCAAAGTTGGCAACTCTTGCTCTATGAAACCCAAATATAGCAACCACGACAACCACAAATTGGAATCTATACAAGAAAATTGCGCAATGAAAATGCTTGAATTTTAGGCGTTTTTACCCTGCTAGGTAGAGATTCTGAATAACCATTTATGATAGTGCCCTCCATACTTTTTTTAAATTGGTAGACTTAGAATTATGATTTTTTTAAAAATCAGTTAATGGAACCATATTTGTAGTATGAATTTACTTCATATATATAATATATATATATATATATATAATAATATATATAATAATAAATATAGTATATATAATATATATATATAAATAATATATATATTAATATATATATATATATATATATATATATATATATATATATATAATAGGGCCTAATATATATATTATATATATATATATATATATATAATATATATATATTATATATATAATATATAATTATATATATATATATTATAATAATATATATATATATAAATATTAATATATATATTAATATATATATTATAATATAATATATACTATAATATATATTATATATATAATATAATATATATAATATATATAGAATATATATATAATATAAGATATCCTATAATATATATATAATATAGATATATTATAATATATATATATATTAATATATATATATAATATAATATATATTAAAATATATATAATTATATATTATATATATTATATATTATTTATATAAATAATATATGTGGCCTATATAGTGGTATATAATTAATAAGATATAGTAACATCGAACATGTCAATCAGGTATATGTAAGTAGATATATCTGTATACCGTCCATTTAACCCCACAACCAGTAGTATGCCGAAATATAAATAAATTTAATATTATAAATATAGCTTCATATTAATAAAGTATACGTTTTCTATATTATATCATGTATTGATAATACATGTTCCTAAATATATATCAATATTCACTAATAAGTTTATTTCATATTTATTATAGAAAATATACTATAGTGATAAAATCGACAATAAGTGAGTAGTCACGCTATTAAATACCGATTCGTTCATAGACTAATACTGATTATATTAATAAAGATTAATAACAGTATAGAGTAGAATATCTTTTTCCATATTTTATTTAAAAACACAATGAGTAAATCGCTAATAGCCGATACCTTTATAAATATATATATAAGCCTTA
>JABUQX010120714.1:0-5000 GCA_015478945.1 Trachelipus rathkii | reverse complement strand
CTGGTTGGCATTTAACAATGAAAAATGTAAAAATCGAAAGAAAATAATTACAATAATTAACATTCGATTAATCGTTGTAGTAATGGGGCCAGTCCCGCGGCACCTTTTTTCTATATAAATGAATAGAGATATATTAGGCTTAGGGGGAGGATTGATAGCCCGAAGGGCTGTCAAACCGACAAACAGACAAACCGAAGGTTTGTCTGTGTTTGTTTGTATTATTTTTTATTACGCGCGCGTGCGCATACACATACACATACACCCTTTTTATATGAAAGGAAATGAAGCTATCGCTTTTCAAAACTTGTATATATGTTCTCTATTAGCGTGAAATAAAACTGATCACAGGGGTGTATTGGTGACCTTAGGTCACCCCTTAAGGGGTGCTGCCCCCTTAGCGCCAAGGTCAAAAAAAAAAAAAAATTTTTTTCGGGGGTTCTTGAAAACCATGTTAGGCTTAACGTATCGGAGTGAAATTTGGATGTGAGTTATATGATGACGCAATCTCGTCGGAGACGAGATTACGTCCCTCTGCGTCTCCCCTGGAAGGGGGGACGCTGCCCCCGTAAAAATTAAAAAAGATCGTAGAAGACTGAAACTTGGAGGCTGGGTTGAGGAGTCGGAGACGGAGACGGAGTCGGAGTTGGATTCGGATTCAGAGTCCAGGAACCCCCCCCCCCCCCGGAGGGTGGTCCCCAGTTGAAAAAAGAAGAAGAAATGCATGGAATGCAAAACAGAGGAAGAAGAAGAAGAAAGGAAGAAGAAGAAGAAAGGAAGAAGGAGGAGGAAAGGAGGAAGGAAGAAGAATGAGGAAGGAGAAGGAGGCTGAGAAGGATTCAGAGTTGGCTCCGGCACCGGTGCTGGAGCCGGTGCGGTGCTTAGTTAATGAACATTCGTATAACAACAAATCTTTGGTGTCTCTTTATAAGGGTTATTGAGGTCGTAGAACTCGAATATGATGGTTATAAGCCCGTATAGGGTGTCTAGGACCCCCCATTAGGGGGGTTCCGACTGAAAAAAGAGCACATAGTGCAAAACAGAGGTCGAAGGAGGAATGAAGAAGGATGAAGGAAGAATAAAGAAAGGAAAGAATGGAGAAGGAGTCTGACTCAGAGGAGTGGGAGTTGACAACTGCACCGGTGCTGGCTCCGGTGCGGTGCCGAGTTATTAAATATTTATGTAATGATACAATATTGATGTCTTTATATATGTTATTGGATCTGTAGATTTCAAAAATAATGGTTTCAGAACCATCAAGAAAAAATAAATAAATAAATAAATAAATAAATAAATAAATAAATAAATAAAGTTTCTTATTCTTTTTATGTTTATAACTTCCAAATTTACGTTTTTTACATTACCCTAAAGCAGTAAAGTTCACAGGTTAAATCAACCACCATCCACCCACCCTCATGACCACTTGTGATCTATTGATCAATTGATCTATTGATCTATTGATCTATTGATCTATTGATTAAAGTCAAATTTTACTAAAAAAATATGCGTTTTTACATACCCTAAATCAGTAAGATCAGTAAATCAGGCCACCCAACCTAACCCTCCGTCCAATACAGGCATCTATTGATCTGATTTATCTATTGACTCTTTGATCATTATCTATTGATCTATGATTAAGTCAAATTTTTTACTAAAATTGTCATGTTTTACATACCCTAATCAGTAAATCAGCTAATCAAGCATCCACCCTACCCTCCTGTCCAATCATGATCTATTGATCTATTGATCTATTGATCTATTGATCTATTATTAAGGGTCAAATTTTTTACTAAAAATTGTCATGTTTTAACCATACCCCTAATCATTAAATCAGTAAATCAAGCCCATCCACCTACCCTCCTGTCCAATCTTGATCTATATTGATTGATTGATCTATTGATCTATTGATATAAGTCATATTTTTTTACTAAAATTGTCATTTTTACATACCCTAAATCAGTAAACTCAGTAATATTCAAGTCACCCAACCTTACCCCTCCTGTCAATCATGATCTATATCTATTGATCTATGATCTATTGATCTATGATCTATTATCTATTGATTAAGGTCAAATTTTTTACTAAAATTGTCATGGTACATACCCTAAATCAGTAAATCAGTTAAATCAAGTCACCCAACCTACCCTCCTGGACCAGTTGTGATCTATGAAACCCTCATACCCTTCTGTGATTCTATTGATCTATTGATCTATTGATTTAAGTCAAATTTTTACTAAAATTGTAACGTTTACATACCCTAAATCAGTAAATCACTAAATCAAACCACTATCCAACCTCCCTCCTGTCCATCCTTAATCTATTGATCTATTGATTCTATTGATTCGAAGTCACATTTCGAGTATCACTATGGATAAACATAACATAAAAACAAAAGTTTTCACAATTAATAAAGGCTTACTAGCATCATCTAAAACTATGAATATAACCCCCAAAGACAAATCTGACACGTCTTAAACATGAATAAACTGATAACGTTTAACAAAGTTCCACATTAACAACAGCGTAAAAGTAACTAAATAAACATACAAAGACCGTAACCATTCACACTTGGTCAAAGCATGTCTCTAACATTAACAATGTTAATTTTACATTAACATGGTAATATTTTAACAAAAAATTTACCCCAACCTTGTTAATTATCATACAACAGGCAAAAAGTATGCCTAACGTTACACAAAGTTTTCACATAAATAAAACTAAACATAACATTGCTAGAACTAAAAATATAAATACAACGACAAACCTGACAACATCATTAAGCAAGAAAAACTGCTAACATAACAAAGGTCCAAACTATCAAAACAGTAAACAAGTAAACTAACAAGCTTCACAAAAACATAATCCAGTCGCACTTTATCAAACATATCTCCAACATGACAATGTTAATTTTACATAACCATAGTAATATTTAACAAGAAAAAATTAGCAAAACCTTACCTAACCTGCATAATACCTAATGGTAAAGACCAAACAAAGTAAATTTTTACTCTCTGTAAAGCTAAAACTATGAACCATAACGTACTTAACAGCACAACAACCAAGCACGAATAAACAGCTACATTTAAACAACTTAGTCAAATAAGCGAACATATTGCGGGATTTTTACATTTAACACTTAGTAATAATTTACAAAAATTTATCATAACACGTACCTAACCATCATAATACGCTAACGAGTAAGGACGCAACAAAGTTAACAGTTTAGACTTACCTTTTTTAGACTCCGTCCCCATTTCAGAAAATACCAACTTAAACATGAAAAATGATTTTATGATTTAACCATTTGCATAAAGTGATGCAATACTTATTTATATTAACCCTCAAGGCTGAATTACAAGCAAGTGTAGCAGTCGCCAAACGGTTTACGATTAAATATAAAATGACACATCGTTTGGAATAACGAAACTCCTCGTGAAGATATCAACAACAAAGCGTAGAGATTGCGGGGAGAGTCTTTCGAATCAGCACTGCGGAAAAACTATCCTACTAAGAAAATAGATGTTATTAAAACAAACCACTTAAATGTAATGAGATTCTTTCTTTCAAAAAATCAGAAGAAAGTAAACAAACAAGAATACACACGTACGAATGAAACCATATCAGTTCAAAAAGGGTATATATTCTCGTTAACAACAACAACAGCAATAACATAGTACAAAAATAAATTCTTTATATACTAACCAACGAATATGCTAACGCTTAACATTGTTTTCACATTAATAAAGCTAACATAGCATGACCAGAACTAAAAATATATTGTACAAATGACAAACCTAACGCACCTTACGCACGAATAAACTACTAACATTAACAAATTCCATAACTTAACGTCAGTAAAGTAACTAGCATTGCGTACAAAAACGTAACCTATTCATACTTTTCCCCAAGCATAAATCTCTAAACAAATTAAACGTCAATTTTACATTTGACAGTAATATTTACACAAAAAATTTATCATAACATTGTCTAATTATCATAACAGACAATTGAGATAAACTGTTAAACGATACGCAATTTTAACCAAACCTAACATAAAAATTTCTTGAAATAAAATATCATAGTAAATTGATAATAGTTTACTATTATTAAGCAGTTAAAATCAGTAATCAAAAGTAAATCAAAACGCACCAACCCATCCCCACCCCCCTCTCTCCATTGACCTTTTGATTCTATTGATCATTGATTCATGTTCACATCTCGAGTATCATTTCGGTTAAACATAAACAAAAATAAGTCTTTATATAACAGACCATCGAATATATGCTAACTTAACAACGTTTTTACATTAAAAAGCTAACATAACTAGTTCTGAAATAAGAATATACATGTTACAACGACAAAAACCTAACACACCATACGTACGAATAAACTACTAACATTAAAAAACTTGTGCTAACAACAGTAAACTAACATAACACTTCATACAAAACGTAACCTATTCACAACTTTTTCAAAGCATATCTCTAACATATCAATGTTAATTTATACATAACATCGTAATATTTAAACAAAAATTTTAGCATAACCATGTCTAAGCATCATACTGACAACAAAATATAATGCTAACGTTAACAATTTTTTACATAACTTCGAATAATTTAACAAAAAATCATTCATAACATCGTCTAAATATCCTAATCCCAGACGAATTATTGCAAAACATAACAAAGTTTTAACCAAACATAACATAAAAATAACAAAATTTTATCCTGGCATAACATAAAAATAAGTCTTTGAATAAAATATCCCAGTAAAGCGTAATAGTTTACTGATTTTTAAAGCAGTTAAATCAGTTAAGTCAGTAAGGCAACACCTAGCATTACTACAACAAAAACTTTAAACTAAAGCTCACGTTTCTAAAACAACATCATCGTCAGTTAACACAGTAATATTCTTACAAAAGACTCATCATTTCTTAACAAATCATGCTTATTTCCACAAAATTTCAAGTAATATTTAAATACATAATAACGTACCTATCA
>JABUQX010120713.1:20000-22862 GCA_015478945.1 Trachelipus rathkii | reverse complement strand
TTCCAGCATGGTTTCAGAAAGGTTAAGTCATGCAACAAACCTTTAAATTTATGGATACATTATGACGCATTAACCGAGGAAGAATTCCAGTGATATGTATATTTAGACTTAGTAAGCTTTTATATTTACAGGATATAGTAAGGGAAAAGTTATGCATTGTAGTAAGCGTGGAACATGTTGATTAAAGATTTGCCGAAATAGGAAAAAACAGGTCCTACAACTAAAATGAATAAATCATCATGGGAAATAGTGAGAGTGTTGTCCCGCAGGTTCAGTGGGGCCACTATTGTTCCTCATAAATAAATGATTTAGACCAGGACTGAAATTGCCAGTTTAAGTTTTGCAGATGTATAAATGGCCCCTCACAGTAGGAAAGTGTAAGGATGCTAAAGATTCAAAATGATTCTTGATAAAACTTTTCTTGGGGGCAGATAAGTGGCAAAATGAATTTTAATAGTAAAAAGTGTAAGGTTCTTCACCAGGTTACTCAAATAAAGTCTGTAACTACAGATATAATGGGGAGTGGCTTAATCTGTGCCAAGAAAAAGATTTAGGGTGTGATTAATCAGAATTTGAAGATTAATCAGATGTTTGGAAGCTAGAAAGTAAGCCTAATAAGATGCCTGGCCGAGAATAAATCGCCAATGTTTTAAAGAGCAAGAATAATAAGTAAACTGTATAAATAGCTATGTTAGGCCTTAGAGTATTGCCCACAAGTTTGGGCCCCTTATTATAAGAAAGATTATATACAGAAAGGAGAGTTGCAACGTAGAGCACAAGATATTCTGCCGTTTAGTAAGAGCTTAGAGGAGAGGTGAAGGATTAGGAATGTTTCTGTAGAAACATTTCTCACGGGAGGGGACATGATACAAGTTCTTTTACAAAATATTTACAATCTATTGAAACATACGAGACAATAAATTTTTCATAGTAGAACATTGGACAGGTTACCAGGGGGCATAATAAGAATTAAGAAGAAAGCATCCTCTGATAAAGAAGCATGCATTCAGTAATATGGTTGTTAAATTTTGGAATAGTCTGCAGAGAGGTTGTTGAGTGTTTGACGATGCAACATTAAAACGGTTAGATTCGTTGGATGGGTTGGGTTCATATAATATATTGACGAAGCCAAATTGGCGGTTTTTAGTTATAGTAGTTATGTTAGATGCCATGTGTGACCATAACTTAGTTATTAATGCATGTGGATGGTGTGGAGTATCATTTAATATCATTAGTTTTGACTAGCCAAAATTGTGGATTGTATCCAACAAATTACACCTAGGGTGCTTTGTGGATTCGCATGAGCATGTTTGGAGTGGGTTGACTGGGACAGTTCTCGATAGGCCCATGTGGCTTTTACTCTCTATATTCTGCTATCCTAATGTCCTAAAATATTTTTCGTATCCTTCCTTGGTGCAAGGCTGAAAACCCCTTTTACCATGTTGCCTCTCTGAATTGATTAGTTTATGATAATTATTAACACCAGCCAGCACCTTCAGACATGCAAAAAATATATATCTTTAAAAGCATCAATAATAATATCGTATTCTAATTATAAAAAACATATATTTAAACATATATATATATATATATATATATATATATATTAATATATATATATATATATAAATATATATATATATCCATCCTGCATGGCTGCAAGATGGTGTTGGTGGGTGATAATCATTTACAAATATCACCACCATTTCACGAAAAGAATAAAATAGTAGAAAGGGGTTTTCAGCCCACTGCTGCCTGGAAGAAATTTTTAAAAATTTTCTCATATGATTCGAATCTTCAGAAAACCACTTCACCTACCTTCTGTTTTATGTTATTCTAAGTTTTATCAATTGTATTTTAATTGACTTTAATATTATAATATATTTGACGATTTGAGTATGTATAGCTCCTCCAACTCTGATTCAAATGAAAATTAAAATGTATAAAATTTTACACTTACAAATTCCAATTGTAAAAAAGATGTCCTATGAGTTGTTAGAGTTACTTTATTCAAAAACACTCTCTCCCTTTGAAAACATCGTCAAACCACTTCTTGAAAGGACCTTCAGATTATTTATCGTCTTCTCCACAATACACATTTTCAGACTCTCCTTCTTCTTTCCAATCTCCCTCTCTCTTCTGGTCCCTCTGTATTTCGCCTTCCCTCTGGCTTCCACTGCTCCCACCACCCGACGGACATCGAACATATAATTTATATTAATTATATATATATATTAAGAATATATATTATATATATTATATAATTATATATATATATATATAAATAATAAATCTTATAGATATAATATAATTGAAGAAAAGAAGGCTTAATTCGCCAAAAGATGTAAATATAAATTATTATTTCTTTTTCATTATTATTATTATTATTATTATTAGTTATTATATTATATTATTATTATTTATTATTTATTATTATTATTATTATTATTATTATTATTATTATTTTTTTTTCTTCTTCATTATTATTATTATTATTATTATATATTATTATTATTATTATTATTTATTATTATTATTATATATTATTTATATTTATTCAAATAAAACGTATATTAGTATTATTATTATTATTATTATTTTCTTGAACATTTTGAGTACTTTCTCAATTTATTTTATATTTTTTTATTTTGCCAAAATTTCTCATTCTCTCTCTCATTATATATATATATATATATATATTATATATATAATATATAATAATTATATAATATATATATTATATAATATATATATATATTATAATATATATATACGGTATATTATTATATATATATATATTATATTATATATATATATTATATATAATATATATAATATATATATAATAAATATATATATATA
>JABUQX010120713.1:0-12500 GCA_015478945.1 Trachelipus rathkii | reverse complement strand
ATATATATATATAATATATATATAATAATTAATATTATATATAATAATATATATTAATATAATTATGTATATTATATATAAATATATATATATTAATATTAATAATAAAATAATTATAAATATTATTAATATTAATTATATATATTATATAATAATTATTTTTATATATATTTAAAAATATATATAATATTTAGTTTTTATAGATTCCCCAAAATACCTATTATATATATATATATATAATATATTATATATATTATATTCTACTTTGACGTAGGTCTACACAAAAACGAGATAATCTCTTATTTCGTAATAGCCCAGCCACCATTTTGTTCTAGTTTATACACACCTAATCTAATTGAAATATGCATTTCAATATACCAGACGCAATTTGAGATTATAGCCCAATACTAGACAGCAAAGAGTGATATGTATTAGAAAGTAGTGTCGCTACTTCTCTTCAATTATACCTTACTATCAAGCAAATATAACTGAAGATAATTTAAAATATTCTGTATTATATACTTAAATTCTTATTATTTATATTTCACCAGCTTGCTATGTTAGTATCAGATATATATATAAGTTATGTTATATGCAAAAATCTCATTATATTTTACAGTATATATATATATATATATATATGGTTATGTACTATATATTTAAAGAATATCTTTGAGTGATTAATGCATTTATTATTATGATCGTATATTGTTTGAAGTCTTATCATAATGTAAGTATCTTTATGAATTCGAATATGCAATCATTTCTCAGATCAAAAAGCATGGCTTGAATATTTTTCTTCTATGTCATCTTAGATTTCTCATGCATTGATTTATTTGCAACATTTTGCCAATATGATAATGTTATATGAGAATAACACTTGTTTGAAAAGGTCTATGTTCTATGTTTATGTATAGAGATCGCATAAAATATAAATTTTTTAATTAGGTTTAGAATTGAGTTTGAGTAGTATATAAAAGATGATTTCTAGATGAAACGTTGATGTTTATGTAAAGTCAATGTTTAGGGTCAACAGGTAATATTATATGTAAATTCGAGTTTACGGGTTACTGATATTGCAAAATATTTATAGTTGCTTTTTTAATACGCTATGATTGTAATGAAATAGTACGTGCATATATAGTAATGTATTATAGGAGATTATTAAAATCACTAGTGTATGCATGTGACGATTCATACTTAAGAATATTGACGCGCGTATAAGGAAGCAAAGATCGAAATGCCTCTCAGAATAATTTGGCGACAAGAGACAGCACCGTTTTGGTCTTTGTGTGATTGGAGACCATAATATAGTTGGGGGTAGCTGTAGTTTTCTATGTATGAGTATATAGTTTTTTGTTGATTTTTCCACTGAGTAAAATGTCAAGGAATTGTATTGTAATCAAAGAAATTCTATAGTAAATTGACTGATGGTTGTATATTATTAAAAAGGAAGGACGTCAATGGGCTTATATTTCAGGCGGTAAAGCATTAAAATTCATCCATCAATAGCTAAACCCCAAATTACTGTTATGATGAAGAGTGTGGAAAATTAATAACATATTTTCATGAAGTTAATGAATATATACAATTCTTCAACCCACTAACTCTCTCATAAAACCTCCCAAAATCCAAAAATCATTCTACTACTCCATATTATATTGCTACTTTTTTCTGACCTCTCTCCCAAACTCGCAATTTCTACTCTCCCAAGTGACCATTCCATTTTTACTGACTCAAATACACTTTTTCTTCGGATCTTCCAGTATCCAGGTATCATAATTCCCAATGCACAACTCACCCACTATTAAAATCCGCTACCAATAATCACGACTATTTATCCATCCTTTCCATATGGACAAACCATCTCAATATAGTTTCTCTCTCTTTCTCTCTCTACTCTCTCTTACTCTCTCTCTCATCTCTCTCTCTCTCATCTCTCATCTTCTCTCTCTCTCACTACTTCTCTCCTCTCTTTTCTTCGTTTCCCTCCCCTTCCTATATTATGATATATAACTAGGTGGAGTGTAACCTACTAATACTAATAATAAATATAATAAGCAAACGGGCGCACCGTTATTTGAAGTGTCATTAATGTAATGCATTACTACGTATAAATATATTAGGGCGTACAGGTATTATGTATTGTCATTGCCAAGGTTTTGGTATCTTTCTTTGAGGTTGTACACAGTTTGATGTTAGCTCAGACGGATGGCAGGCAAGAAGAGTTGATTCACTAAATTTTTTATTGTAATTAGGAATTAGTGTAGTCTTAATTAAACTTATTATTATGATTATATATATATTATTATTATTTATTATTAGCTTACGGATTATTTCATTAGATATATTATATGATAAAATTTATATATATCTAAATCATTATATATCATAATATATATATACTTATATAATATAATATATATACATCTTATAATATATATATATATATTATATATATATAGAGAGAGAGAGAGAGAGAGGAGAGAGGCTCAAGAGCATCTAAAAAAGTTATGAGATTTTTATGGTTTCAGAACTGAAATATAATATAATATATTATATATCTATATTAACGCTATGATATATATATATATATAATATATATAGTAATATATTATTATATGGTATTATTTGCTATTCGTGATCCATTCTATATATAAGATATATTATTGCTGATATATATTTTATATATATATAATACTAATATATATATATATATATTACATATATATATATATAGATAATATATCTGATACCTAATATATTATATATATATATATATATAAATATATATAAATTATATATCTATGTATAGAAATTATTACGTATATCATGTTGGATAATTTGTCTATTATTTTATGGTTTGCTAATTTGTGCATTTGAAGGAACAAATCCAAAGGCAGCTTAATTACCGCTATACTATCTATACTACTATAATATCTTATTATATATATATAACTATAAATATATAATAATATTGTTGTATGTATGTATGGTATGTTGTATGTATGTATGTATGTATGGTATGTATGTATGGTATGTACTGTATGTATGTATTACTATATAAGGTTATGTATATGTTATGTATTTATTTGTATATGATGTGTATATTTTCGTGTATATGTATATGTATATTATAGTTTATATATATTTATTATACTAATATATCATATAATATATTATTATATACTAATATATATAGTATATAAATAATATATATATTATATATACTATATATATATATACTATATATTTAAAATATATATACAATATTTATATACATTGCCGTACCATATTGATTAAATGATATGATATATAAATATATATAATATAATTATATATAATACTTATATATATTATATATTAATATATTATATATATATATATATTATTAATATTATAATATTATATATATATATTATATATATACTATATACTTTATATATAATATAATATATATATAATATATATATAATACTATTATATAATATAATATGTTATAATATTGAAGTCTCTCAGATACTTGCATATGGTCTAGAACTAGGTAAATAAATAACTTATGAATATAATTTATTCGATTTAATTTTTACGAGATATGTTTGAATCTCGTTAGTTATTTATGTATAATATTGTAATTTCAATATTAAATTTTGGAAATATATTTTTTTTCTTTGACTTAAGGAGAAGTATGAATCACGCAGTTGTTTTCAAATGTTGACTTACGAGTTGACGAAAGTTCGATCTTGAATGTTTTACGGGAGTCTGATAATGATCATTATCTTGAGTATGCATTTTTGTAGATGATATCTATTATATATATATATATTTTCACTCAATATATATATAATTATCATTTTAATAATTAATATATATCAGAATGTGTGGTGAATTAGTATAATTCGCTTAGTATGGGAATCCAGAGTCTAGCTTTGTATTTTAGTGGGATTTCAATCCATATTATATTATAGTTTTTTCTATAATAATATAATAATTATATATTTATACAAAGGTATATATATATAAGCAAAAAAAATATAATGTTTATTATTAAATTTATTACGAAATATTTCTCTAGAGATTCAACCTATCCCCATATTTATTTATTTATTTACTATTTCTTTGAAGAGGATGGATTGTAGTCCGATTTAGCCTATCCTAGAAGCTCTGAACCAATTTTTTGGATTTGGACAATGATATTTTTTTTTTAAATTTGAAAACTGAAACTTCCCAACTTTTATGCAAAAAGAAAATTAATATATTGATATATTATTATATTATTATTGTTAATTATTATTTTATTATTATTTTTATTAAATATTATTATTATTATTTTATTATTATTATTATTATTATTATTATTTATTATCTATATTATGATTATTTTATTATTATTTATTTATTATTATTAATATTTTTATTATTTTACAATTAATTATTAATTATTATATATTACTATTTTATTGATTATTTTTAAATACCTCCTAAATATTATTTATGATTATAATTTTATTAAAATTATATTATTATTAATTACTATATATATTGTATTATTTCAATGCATATTGTTCTGAATGACTGTCTATCTTATCAAATTATTCCTACTATCAATTATAGCTGTATTCCTAACTATTATTAATATAATATTATTATATTATTATTATTTAAAATAAATTAGTATTTTATTATTAAAATAAAAATTTTACTTATAAAAATTGTCATTATAAATTATTATTATTATTTTTTTGAATTAGTTTGAGTTATTTATTTTTTTTATTTTTAGGCTTATTTTTTTATATTATTAATTATCTTCTTTTTTAATTCTATATTATATATTTAATATTATTAGATACGTATCGATTATTATTTCATATTATTATATTATTTATTATTAATTAGTTATTATTATTATTATTTTATTATTATTATTATTATTTTATTATTATTATCTATTATTATAATTATTATTTATTTATTATTATTATTTATTAGAATTATTATTTAATTATCATTACTGTATTTATTATTTTATTATTAATAAATATATATATTATATTAGTTATATTGTCTCATAGATAGTATTAGAAAGAATTATCTAATCGCTATTATAATTAATTAATTATTCATTATATTTATATTTAAAATTAAATAATGTATTGTTTTTAATTATTTAAATTATTTTTATTATTATTTACTTAGTTATTATTATTATTATTATTAATATTTTATTAATTATTATTATTATGAAATTATTATTGTATATATTATTATATTATTATTTATTATATATATATTTTATTATTATATTGTATGTTATTGTTATTCGTTATTATTATTTTTATTATTTTTATTATTACTAATTTTATTATTATTCTTATAATTAAAACTATTTTATTATTATTAATTTATTATAATAATTATTCTTTGTAATTATTTTTCATTTTATTATAATGTTAGAATAAATATTATTATTATGATTATTATTTATTTTTCAAAATTTATTCTATAATTATAATAATTTTAATAATTATTAATTTTAGAATTATTTATTAAATTATATTATTATTATTATTATATATTATATTATATTTATTATTTTATTATTTATTATTATTATATTATTATTAATTATTATCATTATTATTCATATATATTATTATTATTCTTTTATTATTATTATTTATTATTATTATTTATATTATTATTATTATTATTATTTATATTATATTATAATTAATATTATTATTATTATTATCATTATTATTATTATCAATATTGATTACTCAAAAATAATTTCTTATTATTAATAATATTATTATTATTATTTTTATTAATATTAATTTCATTATAAATAATTATGATTATTTATTATTATTATTAACATTGATTAAAAGTATTATATATGTATTTTTAGAATATTATTATTACTAAAATTATATTTGGGCCTCAAATGCGATAATTACGTCTCCTCCAGAGTCACAATTTTTTTTTTTTCTTTTACACTATAATAGATATTTATGTTTTATAATTGTAAATTTCAATTTATTTTAATGATAGTGTTGCGATAGTAGTCCCTTATATTGACAGAATTAATTTTTAAATGGTTAATTTTTCTATTATTAGTTTCTACCGTTAATATATTCATTTTTTTTTTTTTTTATTTTTGTTTTCTTTCTTTTTTATTATTTTATTTTTCGTGTTTGTTTTTTTTTTTGTCCACGAACCTTAGTCATATTTCCCTCCTAAAGAAAGCAGGAGATTAAGAAATATAAAAAATTTTTCTCAATTATCTTGTATTCTCTAATTACTTGTGAATTTGATTTTCAATATTGGCGAAAAATTAAACTATATAGATTTAAGTTTACTTTATATATATTTGGCACTTTGTCAATCCTATTGATAGAAACCATAATACTATTTCCGATACTATTCTTGCAAAAATATGTATTTTTTACTCTCAAAAATTCATCTATCTTCATTAATGTCTAAACCTTGATATAATTTCCAGTTGTTTCTTTCTTTTGGTCCTTCAATTATGAGTATTACTTTTCAATAACCCTGACATTTCCTTAGCTTGTTGTTTCAAACTCTACGTTTTAAATTTAAGACTTTAAAAGGAAAATTACTTCAATTTAGTCCTTTAATTGTATTTGTTCCTCTTTTTTTATAAAAATAATTAACAATAGTGAGTTCTATTTTATAGAGCTTTGGAAGCTGCAAAAATGTTTTATATATTATATACATCTACGTATCGGTAGTAAATTATGTGTCAATCATTTATCTACTCATCATTTCTGTGAGGTCGGGATGCATTTAAATAGCTAATATATATTTAGAGAATAAAACATTAATCTATAGTATTGTTAAAAAAATTCAACAAATGAATATTATCAATTTTTGCTTTGATTGAGAGTGGTGCAAACCTGCATGAACACTATACTGACATACTCGCTCTGAATGCTAAATACATTCACACACATGTTTTTTTTTTTTTTTTATTTATTTTTTTATTTCTCTTTCTTTATTTATTGCACGAAACTCATCATAGCAGAATAATGGTCTGAAACTCACATGTTTGATTGTCAAATAAAAAAAACAATACTATGATTACATACATATCTGAATCAAAATTTTCTATCTACTCGAATTGAAGAATAAAACTAGAATATGACACTCAACGATGGAGATACTCATAACTAAGAATAACACTCTTGAATTACAATATTTTCGCCACCCGTGGTGGTTAGATGTTGGTGAAACGCCAGAAGTTAAACCTACACTTTGAAAACACCTTTATTCCTTCTTCTCATCTCAATGTCCTTTGAAAGCTCAGCTTGCTGTAAGTGACGGTGGAAGGAGCTCTGCCTTACAACCTATTATAACACTTCCGTAACCGTGCTAATACAATCAAAACAAACATGTTACGAAAGTAATGTTTTAGCAGTTTGTTATCAGTTTTAATTTTATCAACTATTTTTAAATTCAAATGGTAAACCATCTGCTTTATTTATACAAATATTTTTAGGTTTTAAATTTTTATTTCTAAAAAAGGTTAGTAATACATTAAATCTAAACAGTTATACTGATAAGAAATAAAGACATTTTCTTTTTAACATATATATTCTTTATCAACTATAAATAAAACAATCGTACATAATCATTCTATATAATATGATTATTTTTTTTTTTATTATTTTTATTTTATTATTATATTATTATTATTATTAATTATTTATTAATTATTTGATTAATTATTATTATTATTTTTTATATTATCTCATCTTATTATCTATACTTATTTATCCCAATTATTTATTATTTCATAATTTATTATGTAATAATTTATTCATTATTGATTATACTATCTATTATTATTATTATTATTAATTATATTATTTCATATATATATATAGTTATTTTCCAATTATTATATATTATTATTATTTTATTATTAATTTTATCATGTATATATATAAAGGTAGGCTTTTTAAGGGGCTTACTATACTTATATATATAATAATATATATAAACCTTATTTAGTTATTTTAATACTATATATAGTATATATATAAATAACATATATATATATATAAATTAGTATAATATTATATATATATATATAATAATATATAGAAAGATTTAAAATAGGGGAAATAATTAATTCTTCGTAATAGTGAACTTTTAAGAGCTGTGAATTTATTCCCATTAACTTAAATTCGGTTAAGACAACGAAATTGAACTCAACTAGAAAAAGACTATAAGAATTTCAAATATCTGAGAAACTATTAGAACTAAAGAGTAAATCAGTAAAAACGACGTTCATAACTATAAAGACTTAACAGACTAAGAACTGACGAGATGTTACTACAGAGAGAACTATAGGAGGGAGTTTATTGGTGAAAGGAGAGGAATTGCTTGGAAAAATTACAGGCAATAATTTAATGAAATTCAAACGGCAGCAAATTTTATTAAAGTTTTAATTACTTATTTGCAAGATTTCACAGAATTCATATAATGACAAACAAAAGGATGTAAAAGACTTAATGAAGCAGACTGAAATATTTTTAAATTAATTAATGCTAATCTAAAACTTAATATCATTTTTCTGATACAAATCTTTAACCCAGTATTAAATAAATTTAACTTTTCTTGTAAAACAGTCCGATTTTACAGTAAAATCTATTTTTGGTTTTTATTTTTTTTTTTTTATTACTTTTTTTTTTTTTTTTTTTTTTTTTTTTCTTATTTCCGGTTCGTAATTTTTTTAGTATTTGTCGAAACAAGATGAGATGTATGATAATTGAACTTGCAAACGGGTTCAATGATTTTCTTTTAAGATTCAGAGATTTTTAAAAAGACTTTTTTGTTTAGATGACATTCTATATATATATATACTAATATTATATATATATATATATATTTATTTATAATATATTATATTATATATAATATATATATATATTTATATATTTAATGTATATATATATATATATATATATAAATATATATATAACTGTATAATATATATATATATATATATTATATTATATATCTATCTTATATATTATGATATTATATATTATATTACAGTATATTTACTAATTATATATATATTATATATATATATATATATAATTATATAATATAATATATATGATAATTATATAATATATTATTATATATATATATATAACTATTTTATATATATAGATTATATATATATATATTATATATATTATATTATATATATATATATATATACTTTTAGTATATATTATATTATATAATATATAATATGTTATATATATTATATATATATATATATATAATTATAATTATATAATAAAAATATACAATAAATTATATTATATATAATGTATATATATATATATTTATATATATTTAATATTATATTATATATATACTTATATATATTATATATATATTATATATATATATATATATATATATATATATAATTATTATATATATATCTGTATATATATTTAATATATATATATATCTATATATACTATATATATATAATATATATATATATTATTATATATATATATATATTATATAATATGTATAATATTATATATATATATATATATATAATATATACTATTATATATATTTAATATTAAAAATATTACTATATATATATATATTATATATAACAGTATCTATATATAAATATATATATATATAAAATATTTATTATAATAAGTAACTTAATATATATATATATATAATAATTATATAAATATATATATTTATTATATATATATAATATATATATATTATATATATATATATATATATTTGTGTGCGCGCGCGTATGTGTATAGACTTTTATATTATTTTTATTGATGTGACGATGGAAATGACTTCAAACGATTGAAAGCTATTTTCTTGAAGAAGGTGAAAAACTTCGTTGAGACGATTACCATGTTCAGTTAGAAGTAATAAACAAACGTATGGATGTAGATGATAACTTTAAATTTTTAAAAAGAAAATTGGTTTGTCGAGGATTTTTTGATAACGAGTTCTTGATTCGCTTTGGAGTGCAGTAAATTTATTTGATCTTTATTATATAGGTAAAATCAAGATGTGTTGGCAATTGTATTATGTGATGGCATAGGATGATACAACTAAAATATAGACTCTATATATATATCCTAGATTCATATATCAGGGTCTCTCTCTCTCTCTCTACTTCTCTTCCTCTCTCTCTCATATATCACTCTCATCCTTCTCTCCTTCAACTCTCTCTCTCTCTCCTCATCTCTCTCTCCTCCTCTCTCAGACAATCTTTTGCCTCGGCACCTTCAGAGTATATTCTAAACACATTTTAAAGTATCGTTTTTATTTCTATAGATTATTGATATAATTTCTGCTCATAGATTAAGAAAACGTCTAAATTTTGAAGAAAGGAAAGCAATCCAAGGAGATCTAAGGAAATCCCCACCTCAATGAAGAAATTTCAAAGAAAATTTTTAGTGAAGGAGCTTAAAGGTTTGATCCCTCATTTCCTACTGGTACTTCTAGTATGAATGCTTCCGAAGAACCTAAATAAAATGATTCATAAATACAATATAAATTAAGTCCGCGAAAAAAATTCAATGAAATGATCAAATCATTAACGAATTTAGAGAAAAAAAACAAAAGTGATGAACTAAGGAAGATACTTTTAATAAAAGATTGCTTTTTTTAGGTATTTTTGAATAGTTGTCGGTATCGATTTGTTTTTGCTTGAACATTGATAATTCCTGTATACTCAAAATACATTAAAGATATGTATTATATAACATTAATAGATGCATATGTATAATATTCTATGTAAACAAAAAATAATAGAATGTATATATAATATTAAGTTAAATATGATATATAATATATATATAGTATATATATATATTATATATATATAAATTATATATAGTAATATATATTACTATATATATATTAGATATATATATAATATTATATATTTTTATATATATATATATATATATATTATATATATATATTAATATATATATATATATATACTATTAATATTATATATATATACTATTATACTATAATATATTATATATACTATATTATATATATATATGTGGTGTGTGTGTGTGTGTGTGTTGTGGTGTGTGTGTTGATTGAAATAATTGTGTTTATATTATAATGATTCTAACATAATTAAGTCTTTCTTATTTTATTACTTGAAAAAATATTTGTAGTTTAAAAACCTTAGAATACGTTATTCCCGTATAAATTCTAATGCTAGGGAAGCTTTAAACTATAATATTAACTTGTATTTTTGTTTGATTTAATATATAATTACTTTCATTAAGGTCATATTTACTGTAAAGGGAAGCATATGAATGGAATCCATTGTCGTATTTTATGATATATGATTGGAAATTCATTTCCTTTTAAAATTATTGTAGACAACTTGTATATATATGTACTTTTTAAGACATATATGTAAAATAAAAATTTGGGGCGGGTTTTCTCAAGGTTTGGTGGCATTTTTAAAAACACTTAAATCGTTGACTGTTTATCTTGCACAAAAAGAATCATCTTCTATTCAGTGTGAGTAACATTGAGAAAAATTTAACATAACCTAAGGAAAACATTTTGCAGTACTATATCGAAATTGTGTTCAAACGTCAACTTATTTTTACTTTTGAAAAGGATCCGATGCGGTAGATAGGACAATATGTAACACACCTTGGATTGGCTGATAAAGAGAACAAACAAAACTGAGGTTGTATACTTGGGGCCATAATACGATTAAACTAATATTTAGATCATACCTAATGATTACGTTTTATTTTATAATCTACGAAATTATCTATTTGAATGAAAGTCTAGGATTTTTAAACAATATCTTCAGTTAAAAAGAAATAAGAAAACTGGAAACTGAGATAAAAAAAAATCATTTGAGAAAACCTCATCATGAAGTGGATATTATTTCTTATTTATTAATGTTCTAAGAAATATTAAACATATAAAAGATATGATCTTCTATTAAAAAAATAATAATTTAGTTTTTTCGAATTACTCAAATTGTATTAACCCAATATGAACTCTCTGCTTTAAAGATGAAGGTTAAGGCAGTGACGTGATCAGATAAATTCTTTTAAGAGACATTTAAACCTCTCTTAAAGTCTAACATATTTTAGGTATCAATACATTGTCCCATTTCTCTAACATACTACGATTCAAATAAAAACATGGCTGGCAGCGGAAAAAGTTATGAGATGTAGCTTCAAGATTATATGACATTATTTTTATTCTTTCATTTACTCTTTAATTTATAAAATTAGTCGAATAATAAAGGGTCTGCGAGGAGAGGGGACAGAGCAAAATATCATATTAAAATATTAAAACACTCAGATACTTACTATCTTAATCTTTAAATGTCCACAAATACAAGGACTTGTAAAAAGAAATATAATTTAATTTTATCAATGAGTAAAATAAACTAAAAT
>JABUQX010120712.1:0-22500 GCA_015478945.1 Trachelipus rathkii | reverse complement strand
TATATATATAATATATATATATATATATATAATATATATATATTATAATATATATAAGTTTGTATAATATATATAATATAATATATATATAATAATATATATTTATATATATATATATATAAATATATATATATAATATATATATATATAGTATATATATATATATATATATATACGGTATATATATAGGCGTATTCATGATGTTCTTTCTGGAGGCTGACGATATATATATATATATAGATATATTTATACTATATATATATATAATATATATATATATTTATATATATATATAATATATATATATATATATATAGCTATATATATATATATATATATATATTATATATATAATATTATACAGTATATTAACGATATATACTATATATATTATATATTTAAATATTATTAAAATAAATTTTAATTATTTTATATAAATAATATATTATATTATAATATATATATAGTATATATATATATATTAAATATATATAATATATATATATATAGCGTCGGGCGGGGTGACCAGGCCCGCCTCTTTAGGGGGGTGATTCGGTCCCACCTCTAAATTAAATTAAAAAAAAATGAATAAACTTTTTTTTTTTTTTTTTTACCATTTTAATAGCCACGCGTTAGTACTACAAGTTTTATTTAAGATCATATTTAATTCTAGAAGTTTTATATTTTATTTAAATGTTTAGAAATTAGGGTACAAAATGTCCTTCAAAAATTTCACTTTTGAAAAAAGTGAGTTTTTTTAACTTCGTTTTAAAATTGAAAAAATTGTGGATCGATTTTAATTATTTTTTCAGTGGATACACTCGAGTATGTTAGCTTTAAACTGGCAAAGTAAATTTTTGTTCCAAACAGTATTAGTGGCAAAATCACAGGGCCTAACTTGGTCCGATTCACCCTGCCGTAAAAATTGATGGAGGGTGACTCGGACCACCATTGTTTTCGTATTTTACGTATTATTATTGACATTTTTATTACGTATAATTAATTTAAATGTAATAAAAAGTTACTTATATTAAGTGAAAAAATTTTTAAAAAGTGAAATTTTAATAAAAAAAAAACGAATTCAAAAAAGTGTCAAAATTTTGGGCGGAGAGGGTGAATCGGACCAACCTTATTTTTATTCGTATTTTATTTATTTCATTATTGGACATTTTTATTACTTATTCACGAATTTAATTATGAAAATAATTCTTATATTAAGTAAAAATTAAAATTAAAATTGAATTAATACGTAAAAGACGAATTTAAACAGATGGTCCGAGTCACCCCTCAATGGTGTTCCGCTTCCACCCCTCCACGGTCAGGCTTAAGTCTGCGTTATTCAAACTTTAATAAAACTTTTATTATTGAATGTACATTATTATTTTTGTTGTGCTCATGACCGACATATAGGGCGGATTTACAAAAAAATTTTTTTTCCAAAAATTGACATTTAAGGGGAGAGTCAGGAGACCAAGTTATGCCTAAGGTGGTCCGAGTCACCCCGCCCACGCTATATATATATATATATATATATATATATTATATATATATATTTATATATTATATATAATATATATAGTATATTATATATATAATATACTATATATATAATATATATATATATATATACCAATATATATATATACCCGCGCTACTCACTATATAACATATATCATTCATATACTACCCACTATATACCTACTCATAATATACTACTATATCTATACTCATATTATATATATATATATATATATACCTATATATAATATATATAGTATATTATATATATATACCTATATTATAAATATACTTATATATATATACTATATATATATATTAAAATTTGCTTTTGACGCAAAACAGATATTTGCACTCAGCTAAGTTGATTTCAAGTCAACATGAAAAAGAAATCGCATTAAACTCTTTTAGGAAAATGTAAGTTATAATATGTTAGTATTTGTAATTTTACTTCATTATCTACTTGATTGATGTATCATTTTCAGTTTTTCTACTTATAAACTTTTAAAAACGTTGTCTGGCAAACATATAAGGTTCATTTTTTTATTTCACAAAGATTTAAGGGGGGCCAAGTGCCCCCCCTATATACACCATGTATATATGGATTATATGCTATATATATATCCAAACATATATATATATATACTGTATATAGCTATATTAAAGGAATGGGTATATATTAAAATAAATTATCTGTTTTGCATTATCTAGAACTTAATGTAATATAGAACGTATGACTATTTATATTTTATTTATCTGTTCTCATACTAGTTAATACATTTGTGGATCTTCATATAGCCTAATTAGCCAAGCAATTTTAGCTCATAAAATAGCTATACCAGTCAGCAAAACGATAAACCCAATTTCTAAAAATATTTTTCAAAACTATTATGCTCTATTAAAAATATAATAAAAATTCATTCCCCATGTGTATAAGAGACCACAAAGAATTTTTTTTTTTTTACTTTTTGGTGAATAGAATATTGGGCAGTAAAGGGTTAAAAAAAATCTTTGCACATCAAAATTTTCAGTTTCTTTTTGGTTTAAAATATAAATAGTTTTTCTTAACAATGGTGTTATCCCCTTCCATTCAGGTATATACTCTTCCCTCACTTCATCTGCAACCTTTCCAGGTTGGTCATGGTGAGATTTACACAAATCACTAGATCTTAATTTTAATCAAATTTTTTATATCAAAGGCATGGAGCTTATAAACATTAAATTAATCTGAGAAATCAATATCTCTGTTTTACATTTTATTCCAAGAATTCATTGGTAATAACAAGCCTGAAAAAGCAAATAGTTTATCAACATTTTAATGAAAGGGTTGGGAAACCAAACTGACCAAAAGAATGCTCAATCTGGATGATAATCTGCTTCTCTCTTATCCATCTTTCCAACAAAATACCCCTGATCCATATTCTTTTTCTACCAACTCCTGGTGGTCATGTCTTTAAACCTAACCTAACCTTTTCTCTACCCAACTCCTTGGTGGTCATTGTCTTTAACCTAAACCTAACCCTTTTTCTCTACCAATCTGGTGGTCATGTCTTTAACCTAACCTTTTTCTCTACCAACTCCTGGTGGTCATGTCTTTAACCTAACCTTTTTCTCTACCAACTCCTGGTGGTCGTGTCTTTACCCTAACCCAACCTAAGCTTTTTCTCTACCAACTTCTGGTAGTTATGTCTTTAGCCTGAAAGCCTAGATATTTTGTGGAGAAAAGGAAATCTGCCTTTCTTGAAGGTTTGAGAAAAAAGTAAATTTGAATGTTACAAAATGAGTAAATGTAAAGAATCAATAGTTCACTTTTTTTATTTATTTATTTATTGAAGAATGGGGAAAATACATCTTAAAATATTTTTAATTTAGGTGACATTTGGTCATTTTTGACTTTGAACACAATTAAAAATCAATGAAGCAAAAAGAAAAAAAAATGAATCAGTTTTGGCTTATAGGGCTTACATTTATATAGACTATATTTTATCTTCATAATTTAGATAAAATTAAGGACCTTTCAATAAAGATTAGTATAAACATTTTAATTGTTTTATCAAGCAGGAAAGGTTTTGTGACATTGAGATATTTTAACAAAGTAAATTTTGAATTGATTATTATGGATATTAAGCAGGAAAGATTTTGTCGCATTGAGATATTTTAACAAAGTAAATTTTGAATTGATTATTATGGATATTAAGAGTGAGATGGAAATTAAGGATGAACTCTTAGAAAGTTCAGAAGATGTCAGAAACAATGGTCAAAGCTTTGAACAACATTCATGGTTGGAAGTTCCGGTAAGGAATTTATTATATTATATTATTATTATTATTATTATATTTTATTATTTATTGATTATTATTGATTATTATTTATTATTATATTTTTTATTATTATTATTTTCAAATCTAATCTTTTTCCACAGAAAGAAATAAATTACACACTTACATGTTAAAGATGAAATTGAAATAAAGATGAAGCCTTTGATTTGAGGAAGAATATTGGAGGCCTGATCAAACCTACTTGAACAAGTTTCTCCGATTAGCAAGACCAAGTCTGGTAAGAATTACAGAATTATTACTTGCATAAATTATTTAATTTATCACTAGTGTGATAAAAATTTTGCTGACTTTAGTTTCCAAGTTACAAGGGTCGCAATTTTGCAGAGGTTACCTCAACCGTTTTCATAGGAATCCTAAAACTCACTTATGTTTCAAGATAACTCACTTCCTTGTTTAACAAGATAAACTCCTTTCTGTTTCAAGAACGACCATTTTCAATCAGTTAATTAGAGAGAATTCCAGAGATTCTGAAATCAATTTTTTGGAGGAGGAAAGTTTATTACTTTTTTAATTTTTATTTTTCTCCACGAAAGCATATTGCTTTCCAATAGTTAACACCTCTTATGGCTTCAATACCTATTCCTGTTAGATTATAACCATAAATTCCAAGCCAGGGAGTTGACTTCGTCTTTGCATCCTTCTAATAACATCCGACAGTTTCCTGATCTATTTTTGTATTCATCAAAATTTTCCGATTCTTTTCCTTCCTTTCCGGTTTATGACATTAACTCCTTTCTTATTCCTTTCTGAATTCATTGTTGCTCTCTGCACCATGAAAGACTTAAAAAAAACAACCTTGCAGATTTATTTTTAACTATTAACATAAAAATGTACATGAAATTAAAATCTATTTATTCATATACCTTAAATCATTTATATACGAGTATATGCTTTATATTTCTCATCTTGGTTCCCACTTTTCTCATTATGTTGTTATTATTATCTATTATTATATTATTATTATTATTATCTAATTATTATTATTATTATTATTATTTATTATTTATTAATCCTTTTTTTGTCAGTGATCCTCTATATCTTGTCGTTTATGTTTTATAGTATCCTATTATTTTTATTTTTTTTTATTTAATTATTATTGTTCTTTTTATTATTTCTATTGCTTATTGTTTATTATTATTATTATTATTTTATTATTTTTATTATATTATTATTATTATTATTATTATTATTATTATTATTATTATTACTTTTATTGTTTTTTTATTGCTATCATTATTTTTGTATTTTATGTATGCTGTTCTTATTTCCCGTCCATTTCCCAGTTTATATCCATTCTCCTTTTTTTTTGTACATACTAGCCTACATATTCCTGCTCTCTTATGGGAGTTGCCCCAGTTTCCTCCTGAATCCTGGTAGCTATCGGGCTGTTGTCTCTGTGTTTATCTTATGCCCATTTTGCCCTCCTTCCTCTGTGAGTGAGGGTACAAGTCAAAAACCGGTTGTTCTCGCCTTTTTATGTGCCGCCTTTTGTAAGGCGGCCCCAAACCTTGGCTAACCACCAAGGAGACTACCCCACACTTGTGTGCTTAATTTTGTGCTTCGCGTCTATCTGTGTGGTGCACGGCTACTGTTTTGCCATCTTAGGAATTGGACTCAGAGTTCCGGGGAGCTTTCCCAAGGCCACGCACAGCCCACCCCATGAGGTGGAATTTGATGGGAGGAGGTTTATAGCTCTGGGCATGTGATGGACGCTCTTAAAGCGTTTATTATTTATATTCATCATTGGTTTTATTGTATTTGTGATTATCTATTGAGATGTGGTTGTTCTGGGAGCATTTGCTTTTATGAATTTGAAAAAGAAAAATAGTTCCAAAGAAAAGCGAACCTCACCGTCTGTCGAGCTCCCAAACTGACCTCTCCCTGCTATCTCTGGACCAAGGACTAATCGGGGCTTTAACGCCCTTGTCGATGAGCTGGTTGGCACTTTTATCCCTCAGCCTCTAGCCCTAAACATCGATTCCATTGCTGGGACTCCCTTTCTCGACCGGAAAAGGCTGTAATGGCCTCTATTCACAAATATTCGACTCAAATTACTCACCAGACATCTCAGGAGTCTTCGCACCAGTAAGATCCCCCTCCTGGGCGACGTTAATATAGCACGAAAGCTACTACGATCACGCTCTCGCAATCCTCTCCGGAGTTTCCTGGTTTCAAGTCTTATCCTCTATTTTTTTTAAGTTACACTACGCCCCAACCACTGACGGATAATAGTCACCTTGTCCTCAGTGACGTTTTGGATGCATCTCCGTACTTGTGAGGTCCATTCAACACCAATAAGAAATGGTTCCCTTCTGGTCCGTGCCGCCTCCAGTACGCAAAGTCAATTACTGGCTTCTCTCGTTTGGGGAAAATCTCTATCATCTCCAAACCTGACGATATCCGTAATACGTCGAAAGGTACCATATACGCTCCGAAGTTCCTTTCGGATACAAAAGACTAAATCCTTGCTCACCTTCAACTACGAAATATGCCTATCACAAATGTCTATGAGTTCCCCCCTCACAGGTAGAACCCTTCATTGCCAAACCCTCACCTTCTGCTTACCTTCAGTGTGCCATTCCTTCCAACCAAAGTTAAACTAGGCTTTACTATGCACACAGTCCGGACTTAATCCCCTTCCCGAGGAGGTGTTTCAAATGCCATAAATTTGGCCATCCCCCAAAATACTGTAGATCCCCACAAATTATTTGTTCACAATGTGGGAGTTATCTCCACACCACAGTGTAATAACCCTTCTTGTTGTCCGAACATTCCGTCTCGTCTGTCTACTGTCCCTTCTTTACTTTGGAGAAGGAAATCTTAGAGCAGTGTGCTCTTTCCAAACTGGATCGTCGTGAGGTGACACACCTAGCATAGGATAAGTAGTCTCATCTTCCCATTTCATTTTCTAAGGCGACTATGCATCCCCCTAGCAATACACCCCGCTCACGTGTCCTACGTTTGAATATTCCTCCAGGCTTGAAATTACCCATTCTTCCTAACGACCAAAATTTTGACACCTGTGATGAAGGTTCCTGTTCTTCAACACAACTCCCCTACTCCGTCCTCTCCAAGAATAGACTGCTCCCCTGTATCATCCGATATAACCCGCGTTCATACCAGACGTAAGTCCCCTGAGCAACCGTTTTTGACCTGTGGTGAATGGCTCGCTGACATTCACGCTCCTCCTACGGCCACACAATCCCGGCCGCCTGTATAATCTTCGCTGGAATCGCTTTCCCATACATCTACCGCACAGGATATTTCTTCTCGTTCCAATGGGAAGCGTCTTTCCCGTAAGAGATCGGCACCAGTGAACCCCCTGGAAATTTTCGGGTCCCCCTCATCAAAATGGATCTTCTCACAACAAACCTATTCTCTTCAACATCGGGCTTCCGACTTTTTGAACTTCGAAGAGTTAGTAAGACTTATAGAATTTCATCATCCAAAGGCTATCTGCCTAGGGATTCAGATTCGTGGGCGATATTTTCGTCAACCTTCAGGATACAGGAATCCTTTTGTGTCTGCCCATCTTTTACCTAATGAGAGAGGTGGGAGCGGCGATTATTCTCTATGAGTAGGTCCTTTTTACTCCACTACCTCTCCAAACTCACTTACATACTGTAGCCTGACGGTGTCCACTCTGACACCACTACCTTAACTCTGTGTTCCCTCTATCTCGCTTACTATAGCTGTTTTCCAACTTCAAAGCAGATCTTGTCAATCTCTTTTTGCGTCTCTGAACGCTGAGTGGCTGCTTAGGTGCTTGAATGTTCACAACAGTTCTCTCTCGAATTTTTGAACATTGACCTACCAATGCATGAACGTTTTGATACTCGTTCTTCTAATTGCGTGGATATCTCTTTCTGCCTCATTTCCATCATAAAGAATTATCTATGGGATAATATTATTATTTTTTGTAAGATTAAGTTAGTGGGGACATGGATGGAGAGGAATGAGATAAGGAAGGAAGTGGGAAGAATTGAAAGTATGAACTCAAGTGAATAAGGTTGAAAGGAAAAGTATGTAAGAGCATTTGGAAATAAATCAGTTGAATGTGAATTAGATGAAACTGAACAAATTCTGGCTTCAAATGAAGGAAGCCTTTGTTAGTAGTGCAAGAGAAGTGTGTGGATGTGATAAAGTAGGAGGTAATAATGTCAATAGTGAGTAGGTTGAATGAAGAGGTGACTCAAGCGGTCACAAGAAAAAAAAAAGGCATGGTTGAAAGTGCTAAAAGACAATGTTGAGGTGTCAAATGAGAGTGGCTTTGAAATATATAAGGAGGAAAAAAGGAAGACTAAGAGGAATAAAGAGGTGAATGAACAGTTTGGAAGGAGGATGAATGGAGACTTTCAAGGGAATAGGAAGCTCTTCTGAAAGAAGGTATAAAAAGTGTAAGAAATGTTACGTATGTTTTGTTGCTTCATAGAATGTTAAATATATATGCGTTTTGGTGACTAATGAAATGGATGTGAGGAAAGTGTGGAGGGAACAATTCAAAAATCTTCATAGCATTGACAGTAATGAAGAGGTGATAGTGAATGTGTGTGTGTGTGAGTTTCATGGTGCAAGAAGAAAAAGGTATTTTGGTAATGAGGTAATTTGTAGGGAGATCGTAAAAGATAGAGTGAGGAAGTTGGAAAAATGGTAAATTTGCAGTATATATATATATATATATATATATATACTATATATATATATATATATAATATTATATTAATAAATATATATATGATATATATATAATAATTATATATATTATATATATATATATATATATATATATTATATATATTATAATAATATATAATATTATATTATATATTATAATATAATATTACTTATATATATATTTAGTATATTATATATATATAATATATATATATATATATTATATACTATATAATATATATATATAAAAAACGCCTCGTGGCTCAGGAGGTTGAGTTTCTCCGCCTCTCATACCGAGAGGACTCGGTATAAATCATCCGCTGTAGCAGTTGGGAGTTTTTTTCTACGTGGGGGCAAGAATGTAAAACTCAATGCGAACACGTTGGTGGCGATGGTTTGGATAGCGCGGCCTTAAAGTTCAATTTCCTGGAGTCCCCCCGTGTTACCCCTGCATAGGGTATAAAGCACGTTAAAAGATAGATATTAATATAATATATATATATAATATATATATAATTATCATTAGATATATATATATATTATATTATATATATATATATATATATATATATATATATATATATATATATACTATATTATATACTATATATTAGTATATATAACTATATATAATATATATATATATATTATATATATTATATGTATATTATTATATATATATATATAAGTATCTATATAAATATATATTATATATATATATAGTATATATAAACTACCTTTAACGTGCGGGACCACAGGAAAGTGAACTTTAGTCGGCTATCCCAAACCAGCGCCATTATCTATATATATATATATATATATATATATATATTATATATACTAATATATATAAGCTATTATATTATATTATATATTATATATATATATATATATATAATATATATATAATATATAATATATTATCTACCAAAGCGCGGGTCAGAGGGGAAAATCGATTATACGACAGGGGCAACGAGCACATGCAGAAAGCCGTTAGATTATCAAACGTGGCATAGGTTGATGTAGAGGGGCTAGGGGCTGTCCTTACTGATTGATTAACTGATTTATTGCTTAAGGTACGTTAAAATATATGTTTTTAATAAAAATTTCATAAAAATTTTTAGTAAAAAAAGTTAATTTTAAAAACTTTGATAGTTATTAAAAATTTATTAAACAAAAAAAAAGTATTAACAGTTTAATAAATAAATTCTTTGTTCCAAATTCTATCGAAATTATTAATAGAAAAGCCAATAAGAAACTTTGGAAAATTGTGGGACGATTTCAATGAGTAAGGAAAGAGTGATTTTTCGTTTAATAAACATTAAAATGTTTTAAAAAATTATAGTTATATGTTGTAAGAGAAAGACAAGGGGTGGTGTATGTGTGTGTGTGTTGGTTGGGGTGTGTGGGATGCTGTGGTGGTGTGATGTGTGTGTAAATCTGTGTGCAAGTGTAGTAAAATCTGTGTGTGTTAGAAGTAAATCTGGTGTGAGGTAAAGGTAATCTTGTGTGAAGTGTAAAGTAAAACTGTGTGAGGTGTAAGTAAATCTGTGTGTGGAGTGTAAATGTAAGGTCGTGTCTATGGGAAACTGTAAGTGTCATAGTGAATGTGTGTATTAAGATTCCATAGTTGAATGAACGTGTGCGCTGTTGGAACCGCAGTGTTATTAAGGTGTAAATTGTAAGTGTCTATGGTTAAAATGTAAAGGTCATATGAATGTGTGTATAAGTGTCATAGTTGTATGTGTGTGTTTCCATGTAAGTGTTATTGTGTGTGTGTGGTGTGTGTTGTGTGTGGTGTGTGGTGTGTTGGTGTGTGTGGTGTTGTTGTGTGTGACATGTGTGTGGTGTGTGTTCTAAAATAATAATAACAAAATAGGCAGAACAACAATCGTTTTTACTAAAAGTATTAATAAGAGATAAAAAATAGATAAAATAATAAAAAAATAAGAATTAAAAATATAAAAATAATAAAAAAAAAGTAATGAAAACCAAAATAATGGAAAATAATGTTAAATAAAATATATGAGTTTAAAAGCACTTCGACAATAGAACAGTTAAAAAAGTAAAAAGCAGGAAAAGTTAAAATAGCCAGAAAGCAGAAAAGGTTAAAAGCAGTTTAAAAGCAGAAAGTTAAATGCAGGATTGACCTTGAGGTTAAAGCAGTAAAGCAGATAAAACAAAAAGCATACTAATCCCCCCTTGGTGGTGTTAGTCACACCTCTATTGATTTTTAACTGAACTTTACTGCCCTTTAAGTATGTAAATGGTTTAATGAAATATGTGGAAGTTTATAATAGCAGTAAAGACTATTATGGAGTTTTAAAAGCCAGTAAAACATGAGTTTAAAGCAGAGTAAAAAACATGAGTTAAAGCAAGAAAGGCAGTAAAACGAAAAAAGCATACTAATCCCGGCCTAGGTGTTAGTAACACCTTCTATTGATTTACTGATTTACTGCTTTAAGGTATGAATGTTAATAAATATGTGAGTAAAAGCAGTTTAAAAACATATAAGTATACAACAGGTAACAAAACTTGAGTTAAAGCATAAAAAACACTTGGAGATTAAAAGCAGTTAAAGCAGGTAACCAAAAGCTACTAGATCCCCTCTTGGTGTTGAAGTTACCCCCTTTATTGATTTACTGATTTACTGCTTTAAAGGTATGTAATGTTAAGTTTTTAATAAAATTTCGTACCAAAGTTGAGGTAAAATAAAAATGTTTATAATATCAGGCACTCTGTTTTTTTTCTTCTTTACATACAATTTTTTAAAAAATTTATAAATAAAAAAAGTATTAAGTTAAAAGTATTAAATTAAAAATAATGTTAATAAAAGATAGGTTAAAAAAATAGGTCCTGTAATGAGTTACCCAGTTTAGTTCGCGAAAAAGTTGTTTTAATAAAAAATGCTAACAATGAAATTAAAAATGAATGACTTATTGTTATATATTTTTTCATTCGTCGGCGGGACGCACCTGTGGGTGCGGGTTCGTGGGACTTCACGCGGTGAGATCATGCTGCGTCCTGGTGGATCAGGCTTAATAACATAGGTTAGACATTAATTTGAACTCCTGTTTTCTTTGATGTAGGTAGAGGATTGCAAAAGCCAGATCACAGATGAGTTTTCATCAAAGATGAAATCATCAAGATATAGATGGTCTCAAAATGACCGCATCAAAACAAGATGAACGTCAATCCCAAAAGGTACGAACCTTCCCAAAAGTTGAGCATCTGCTGATGGCAGTTTATGATGGACCCATCAAAGTTGGGGCATTCAATGGCTGAGAACTATTTATTGGCTGGGGCATCCCAAAGTAAGGCAATCAAAGTTGAGCTTCAAATATCGAGTGGTGAGTTTAAAGTTTTAAGTGCATCTGCGTTGTGGGTGTGAGTGAAGTGTATATGGTTTAATGTAAGTGGTATAGTGAATGTGTGTATAAGCACTACAAGAGACTACTGTGAAAGTTTAGAAAAAAAAACTAACTCATAGTAGGAAGCAAATCCGTAGTGCAGGTTGTTAATATACATCCAAAATCTCAAAAATCCTCCATACCTTATGAACTAGGGAGGACACCCCATGTTAGGGCTATGGCGGGTCTCAGGAGGTAGAAAAGAGACTTTGAAAAAAAGTTGGCAAACCAAGTTGGGCACATATGGACTCACTTGCAGCTTACGTTGGCCACTCACTGGGCAAACTCATTGGGCAAACTCACCTTGGCACTCATTGGCCACTCACTTGCACTCACCCCCTCGGCACTTCCACCTGGCACTTCATCTAATTAACTCCATTAGAATAAGACTTAATAAACATTTCACTAGAATATTTCTTACGGTTATATGATTATAGTAGTAGATAAACCATCAAAGCCATTCAAGTTTAATTAAGTATCGTGGGTCAAATAAAAATTGGATACCCATGGTTAGCTATGGCTAAGGTCAGAGTCCGAAATATCTTGTCAAAAAACAAACATGTGACCAGACAAGCACTGGGGCTAGTCCCCGAAAGGAAGGGGACAAAAAATTACCGTGGGCAAATAAATATTATGACCTCACATGGCTTATCAATTCATTGTATCATAAATATATATTATATAATAATATACGTTCAGTATTTACGTATTTAGTAATGGATTATAGTTATGTGTGCGCACGCTATGCACGTGTTGTAGTATATATATTAAATGTGTATGTGACTGTAAGTATATATATTGTAATATTTACTATGTAGTAAGTATAAATTAGGTAAGTTGTCATATATAAGTAGAATGTGTGATCTTGTATATGATAATAAGTAGTGGATTAGTTGTTGTGTGTGAGTTAAGTGAGTGTATTGTGATGTGTATGTATTAGTATTATATACCTATATACTATATTATGTGATGTTTAGAGTGTTTAGTGTGTAGTTGTATAATAATTATAATACCATTATATATATAATTTTTAGATATATATATTGAGTCAATGATGTATATATATATACCGTATATATATATTGTGTGTAGTGATTATGGTGTGTGTTATGAGTTGTGCGCACCGCTATCTAACGTTAGTTGATTATAGGTTTATAGGTGAGTTTTCAATAGTATTTAGTAGGATAGTTAATATATATAGGTGTCCATATATCATTTATGACGTTACAATATATATTATATATATAAGGGAACGATATAATATAATAAAAAATATGTGCAATAATTAATTTAAATTTGTTCCAACGATATATGTGTACTATAGGGTGATATATAAATAAAATATATAATAGCTCATAAGTTAATAATATCTACATATTATTAAAATAATTAGATACCTATATATTGGGTATTTAATAATATATATATAGGCAAAGTAGCGCACTCAAAGTGATGAAAAAAGCTGTTTTGTGCTAAAGATAACAATAGGGTATTATGAGAACCAATTCATAAATAGATAACATATCAACTATAGCTTCACATTTTAACATATTAATTGACATTATAAATATATAATATAAAATTAAGATCCCTATATTGATAGGTGTAGAATATCATAATATAAAAATTTAGTAAAAGTATGAGGTAGCTATATCTATAATATATATAAATTATGACCCATGGAAAAGGACCAAAGTAGGTATATGGAGTCCATCAAAAAATATTTTACCTAGTAATGTGAGGACCAAAATTGGAATCCTACTCATATATGTGAATTAAGCGGTGGAAGACCGTAATGAGAATGACAGAGATTCGAGACCAAATATGTAGAAAATTTGACTGGTTAATGTTATTTAGTTATTGTAGCAAAACCGGGTGAGGTGAGAGGTATGATCTTTCTCGAAGGATATAGATGGGACCCCAAGAGAGCGAAGATCAGAAAGAGGTAGCCAAAAATTATAAATCAGTGAATCGGGCACTAAAATATCATTAGCCCTCATATGTGATCCGAGGGGAAGCATAAAGGGAGATAAAGTTAATGGGAAAAGGTGTAGGAACGATAGGGAAAACTAGGTGTATTGAATATTGCAGGGAAAGATATATGCTGTTTATGTGGATTGAGAGAAGAGGTCTCCGGTATGATATTAGAGTGTGGGGGCAATACTTGATGGGCGTACAACGGTGGTTTTGTGCTAGACCGCAAAAGAACAACGCGCCGTTGGCTCGGCCTTTCAAACCCTTTCTTTCGAAGGTTGCCAATAAGGGTTCTGCCATAAAAATTAGGGTTGCCAAAAAAATATAGTTGCCCAACAAAAATTGGGTTCACAAAAAATTTGGGTTGATCTCAAAAAATTTGGTTCTCAAAAAATAGATTTAGTGATTTATCTCAAAATAAAAAAAATTAGGGTCTCCAAAAAATTTAAATAAAGAAGGGTTCTCAACTGTTTGTCACCAACCAACAGTTGTATTTAATACATGAAAAATACAAATCTTATCCACATTGAAAACAAATGATTGGAGAAGAACAAAGTGCATAAGAGAATAAGAGAGAAGAAGAATAGATATGTATTTAATGGTTGGGCATTTCATGACAATGCAAGACAGCTGTGGTAATGGAACCCCATGGAAGGACCAAAGGATGCTACTTAGGTGTGTCATAAGAAAAACTACTTGTGTTGCGCAAAGGTGCGTGTCAGAAGGCCCAAAAAAATTGAAGTAGTCAAATAGGGTGTTTCAGGTGGTAATAAAAAATTGCAGGACGTGTCTCTCGATGAATACAAAAAAACGTATGTGATTCGTTCGATAGTGAAAGCATGTGCTGTAAAAGAAGTGAAAATTAGTTGAAGTATTTGCAGAAAATAGAGGTTGTACCAAATTAATAGTTAGAAGATAAAGACAGGGTGGCTCGCTCTCATGTTAGCTCTCCTTAATTACTGATTTGTCTTCATCTCTGTAATTATTGATTGCATATATATTAAGCCATACTACACCTGAATAATAAAAAAGAGTTGATGAAAGTAATTAGAGCAATAATGTATTAGTATAATATAGAATAATATAGATGAGTAGAAATAAGGAAGAGTAATATATGAAGGAGTAGTTTTGCAATAATACACTATGCTTATAATATAAAGTATCTACTTGATTTGATATTTAAATAAAGATTTATGTGATGGTGAAAATGTCTGATTTAAGATGAAATATATTAGAGAAGAGGATTGGATTATAAGTATGGCGAATAATTAGATTACAATTTGAATGATAAATATATAAATTATTGTATCTTTGAAAAATAGTAATAAATATGAGATAGATAATAGATTGATTACTTTTGTTTTTACATAATAATGGTAATGATGATAATAATAGTTGAGGAGACAATGATATACATCGATCGTGGATGTTTGGAGTATCATGTTGATTTAGGTAGGAACTTTATTGCAATAATTTGAAACATAGATAATTAGTCTAATACAGAGAGTATTATATAAATATTTAGATAATAAAATATCCATAAGAAATGTGGATAAATTAATAATGTAGTAGATAAGATAATGAATACAGAGAATAATAAATGAATAATGAAGTAATAATAATTATAGTGAAATCAAGGTGTGATTGTTAGATATAAGTGAGAAGGTAATAAAATGTAGAATGAGTAGATTAATTAGAATTAGATGGAGCTGTATAGTACTAAAATTAAAAATCATACATAAATTGAGATTAAGATAATTAAATTTGATAGACACTGAAGTATAAATAATAATTAATTAATAATAAATCAATAAATACATAAATAATAATAATAAAATAATAATATTTATAAATAATATAATTTTCAAAAAAATATAATGTTTAATTAATAAAATAATTGATTCTAGAATAGTAGTTAATAAATTTAATTTAAATCAAGATGTTTTAATGAAACTATGAGTATTAAAATAGTAACTGAAACAATTGTAGTGAAATACTTTATGTGTGGAAAAAGATAATATTAGATCTTAAGGTACAATAAAATTTAGATGGGATTATCTTAGGCAATAATAAAATCACAGTGCTAAGGGTTTTGAGAATTGATTTTAAAAGTGTAAAAATAAGAAATTAAAATATAATAAAGAAGTAATAAAAAAAAAAAAGTTGTTTGATACTTAAATTCTGAGTAATTAAACATAAAAGGGCTGTTAATAATGAAAGAGAAAATAAACGACTTAATTGTTATTCAATTTTGATGGTGTATTGGTCATATTTGGAATGAGAAATGAAGATAATGAAATCTTAATTGGTAAAATCTGATGTATGTTTTATAGTGCGGGGACGTGAGCTAGAGATCGAAAACCTACTTGAAGAAAACTGAGGAAAAGTGAATTGGTCAGTAAATTTAAAGAGATATGTCTGAAAAGAAAGAAATGACGGGATTTTAGACAGAGGTCTGAGGAGAAGAAGGCGCATAAAAATAGGAAGTGTGAATGGAAATGTTTTAAAGTGAGGGCTAAAAAAAACATATGGCTGTAGGCCTGCCCAGGGGAATATTGTACAATTACATTATGTCGAATACCAACATGAAGGTCAACGTACTCAAGGGTTCTGTGAGAGATTAAGTGGAATTTTTATTTAACTGCGACCAATGCTTACTCCACTTAAGGGGACAGATAGGTGAGTGTGGCTTTCTGTTCAAACTTTGCGTCATATCTTCTAATAAATAACTTAAACATATTCCTAAGATTTACCAATTGACTTGTGCTAATAAGCTCTCTTATTAGGAAGCAAAGGGGGATTAAAAAAAGAATAATTATATATATTAATTAATTATTTATTTATTATATTATTATTATTATTATATATATTATTATTTATTATTATATGAATATATACTCCAAATATCTTGTAGAAAAATTTAAGACTGCTTGAAAAAAAATGTTATCTTCAATTCCTATTGTTGAAGAAAACCAAAGAAAAAAAAATGCTACTAATCACATAGAGCATTTCGAAGAAAAGAATTTTTGAGCAATTTGTAAAAAGAAGAGATTTTACAAATCTTCATTGGTCCGCTACTAGAGAAAGACAAAAAATTACAAATATAATTTGTCAAAGTTGACAAGGAAATTAAAAGGTAATTTTTTGAACCCAACTTATTCTTCTTAATCTTAATCTTATCTGAAAATTAATTTATATTTTAATAAAATTTTTTCTTTTTACAGATTATCATGAATTTAAAAAGATTTTAGTGATAAATTTTAAATCTTTCTAAGATCCCTGCATCAATTAACAGTTATTTTGCTTCTCTTTTGGAACAAGAAAATATTATTTCTACATCACATTTATCTCTTTTGATATTGCACAGTCATTAAAAGAATAAAAAATGTTTTAATACGAAAATAAAAAAAAAAAACTTCATTTTATAAACGTCTTATCACCTTTCTCTAAGAGACAATGTAAACATGGAAGGGAACTACTAGAGAAATCGACATTTAAGGCCAGGCAAATCCCAAAAAGCAAGCGCACCATTACGACCAAACCTAACGTTGCTCGCAGAGCCAGAGTTTAATTCATGACCCCACTGGAAGATTAACTCAGAACTGCTAATCGGAATAGGATGATAGAACAACATAGCAACGTACCATCTCGCATTGGAGATAGTTGCGAGAAGCGAAGTCATTCATGTAAACCTTTGTCTCATTGACCTCTGATAAGAATGAGAAAATAGGAGAAAATAATAATCATACCGAAGGATGAGATCGTATCAAATAAAACAAGAGGTAATTTCCATAATATGTTAATTTTGTTTATACTAAAAAATTATAGTCCAGAAAAAGCAATGTTTAAAGTGATAGTGTGGAATATCATTGGAAAAAAGGTAGAAAGAGGCACTCAATTTACATTGTGACCTTCTATTTTCGATTTTGAGTATCATTGGAGCTTATGAAAACAATTGTTGAAAATAAGATACTGGAAGCTTAATTTAAAATGTAAAGAATTTCATGTTAAAATCATTGACCTCTCTATTTTAGTTTTTGTATAAGATGGAAGATAAATGGCCATGGTCCTAGCAAACTCTTTAAAGTGAAACTGAATAATTTATCAATACCCGTTAATTGAAGTGAGTAAGGTAAACTGAAGTGAATTGAATAAGTTAGAAACCGTTTTAGAGAACGTATTGAAATGGATGTGAAACCAATAATAAAGAGGAACCTTTGAAATAAAAAATAAATAATCATAATTATTAAAAATGATTCTGACGATTTCTAAATAAAAATTCTTATTATAAGAATTTTTTTTAGTGATTAAATGATGTTGCTATATGTATTTCCATAGTAATCATGATGTTTTTGTGATCGAAAATTTTAATGGACAAGAAAATAAATGACAAACTTCTAAGATAAATATGTATCAATTTCTAAGATAAATAAGAAAATTTTAAAAATAAATAAAAAATAAGTAAATAAATAATGTATTTAAGAATTACTATTGAATATATGTTTCACACACAAAGAATTAGCAATTTTTATCGTGAAATAAATTATCTATTCACGAAACTATAGTGTAGAAAAAGTTAATAAAATTAAGTAAAAATAAGGGAAACTATCAAAGATAATTACGGAAAAAGATTATAAAATAGGCTATTAATATGTTTCAAAATAGGCTATATTTAATACTAATATATAAATATTAACAAGAAAAAGCAAATAATAAAAAGGAACCTTAAAAATAATTAATAGAGAGCTATAAAAAATAAATAGTTAGAAATTATAAATGAAGTTTATGCGAGGCAATATTTAAATTTTGTTATAAATTTAATATTATAAATTATATAATGTAACTAACTACTAAGCTGAAATATCATTAATTACCACAAAGATATAACAAACAAATTTTATTTCCCTCACAAATTCAAAAATCATTAAGAAAATCAAATAACTATATATAGATATTATGTAATAAATATAACTAAAGAATACTATTGAAAATAATAACTATAATTTGAAATTACTTTTTAGTATGGATGAGAATGTAAAATGAAAAATAGATAGTTAGATAATTTAAGAATAAAATAGTTAACTACATATACTTAAGCTTTACCAATTACAACAATTAATTTTAATAATAATAACATAATAATAATAGTCATTTACGGAAAATAATAATAATAGAATTAAAACCTTTTGCCATAAAAAGATTATAGAAAATATAACATACTAATTGTAAATAAAAATATAATAAAGAAAGACATAAAATATAATAGAGCGACAGATAATAAAACTAGTTTGGACGTTTGGACTTTGATAAAATAGTAAGAAAATTTACATCTGTAATAAGTTAGTATAATTTGTTGACTTTGTTATAATGTAGACTTATAATAAATTCAATTGCTTAATGGCTAAATAAACTTAAAAACTAATAATGTGAAATAATAAGAAACTCAAAAAAAATACTAAAGAGCATGAAAACTACATGATAACCATCATAAACTAATTTCATTCAAAAATTGCTATTCACTATTAGATGATATAAATTATTGAGTGTAATTGATAGATATACTTTTATAGTTAATATACAACAAATATCTAGTAATGTAGATTTTGACACAGTTTCCAAACACAGTCTAATCAATAAAATAATAAAAATTAACTAATTAATTAATTTACACATTAATAAATAATAATACATAGTTAATGCTGCATAAGAAAATAATTTATTGATGAATATGGCTAACTTCATTCAGAAAACAACTTAACTGCTTTGGCTTTGTAATTAAAGAATTATCATACTAGAATTTAAATAAAGAATAAATGGCTTAAAAACCAAAGTAATAAGATAAAAAAAATAGATAGATTAAATTAGAAAAAAATTACATAAATAGGATAATATAGTGAAAATTTAATTAATAAGATCAAGAATAATTCAATTAATATACCAACTAGATAATAATAATAATAAAGTTAATCACCTTTAAAATAATACATATTACTATTTATTAATTATTAAACGTACTGAACAGTAAAAAACTAACATAATAGATAAAAATAATAATTTTAATAATTATGTTAATTAATAATAATAATTAATTAATAATTATAAATAATCTCGTGTGGAGCGAGTAATGATATATAATAATATTAATAAAATAAATAATACATCAATAATAATAATAAGTAACTAATTAATAATAACTGATAATCAATAATCGATTAAAGATAACTAGATTTAATCCATATAATTCATTAAAGATTAATGAGGATACAATATAATTTGATAAAGTGAGGAATAAACTTATTAATTCTATATTAATTAAATAATTAGTTACAATTAATTGCATCATTAATTCAAATATTTTTTCGTACCCTAATTCTTGCATGCAATACTCGTCTCAGTAAGCGCGTACTAAGACTTTACACTTAAATTCCTCTTTACTTCAATTACATGAATATAAAACGCTAAGCAGTCTTAATAATCGAAAGTCAATCACCAACCATTTAACCTTTCTCTCCTCAAGGGATCCACAACAAAAATTCGAAAATGAGTTTATTAGAAAATTATCATGATTATCTGAAGAGTCAATTATACATTCTAAAAACACAAAAGAATAAAAAATAAAATATTATACTCCAATAAGAAAAAGTAAGATATTATGTAATACAATCCATGAAAAAAAAAAAACAACAGAAGACAAAGTGTAATAAATATAAACAGTTTTAAAAGGACGCGAAAATTAAGAATGTAAGCATGTAGATATTATTGCACCCTCTCAAAAACGTTGAACCTTTGCATTCCTCATACCTTATTGAGTGTTTTATATAAGCGACTATGAAGTACATGTCCTCGACTAACGGTGTCAAGAATATAATGAACCTATTTATCAATTTTACAAAAATACCATAGATTTTGTGAAACTTTATTTGGCTCTACTCATCTATTTCTGTGAGAAATATATTTTGTTAACAGTGTACCAAATAAATATCCACAATCACATGGTTAGCCTTTCACGAACCCTAAACACCCAACCATCTACTTTCTCATTTGCAAACCCTCCCGCTATATTCAACACCCCAGAAAGCTTTGTTGCCCTAACAACCTGTACCTTACGAGTTGATTTTATATATTTTCTCTAACTCCTACCAATCTAGTTTGTAATTTCATACGAAATATTTTATGCCACAAACAGTTAACTCATGATTGAACAATCTTCTTCTACATACCCATCCAAAACACTGGCCACCAACAATATTAATGTAGCAAGCTCTGCTTCACATTTACATTTTTTCATTACTGAGGACTTTTTTCTTTTAAGTAAAATGTCTTTGTGTTCTCTATCCCAACTCATCAGGAAAGCTAATAGAGTATATACTATAGATTTTACGTCTCTCTTATTTTGTACTTCTATTTCCATCTCAAATATCTTTCTCTCTCTCCGTATATATTTAGTTGTACTCACCTATAAATAAGGATATCCTTCTTATTACAAATCATATTTCTAGCTCAAAAATAAAAAGTTGTAAATTTTATAAATAATATATTGACATAAAAGTGGTCCGAATAAGCCTCTAACGGAAATATTGTGCCAACATTTTAGTGGTACTGATTTTTCTATCGTTTGATAATTTTTTGTATCCTGTGGATATAGTGAATTGACTATAAGTGCCACACAGAGATACGGTTTTTATATTTGCTTTTAATTATATAAAATAGATTTTTTTTTTTAATAATTTGCAAAATTTAATATTATTGATAGTAATTAAAATTTTTATTCATTAACCTTTATTAATATAGTATATCTCTTATACTTATAATTTTATTTTTACAAATCTCGAGTAAGCACTTCTTTCCACCGGATTTCATCGTTTACAACTAGAAGAAATTTCAAAACGTGAACATATGTATATGACATAATATATGTATAACATAATATTTCTGAACTAATATCTATTAAATTTAACTATTTAAAACTTAAGGCGACAGTATATGTTCGATTTAAAAGACAAAAGGAATTTGAGTGAAATAATTTATCTTAATAGCAAGTCTGATAAAAAATCAAGAATTAGTTATATTAATATTTATATAAGAATTTATTTAATGAATGAAAAGATGACATCTATAAATAGATTATATACCTATATGCCAGGCTTACCGTATTATATTAACCATTAAAAACAAAATATATCATAAAAAATAGGGCAATATTCTATTTATAGATTTAATAAAATTTTTAGATCTAATTATATTTTTAATTAATTTATCTAAAGTGATAAAGATACAAAATATATATTTATTATAATCTTATAACTACTAAAATATAGATTATTCTCGATGGGCAATTTCTAATGCAATAACAATAAAATATAAGTATATACCCAATTTTTTCAATATATCCTACTGTATTATAATGCTCTTGATTATAAAAAGATCTTCTACCATGGCGCGAAGGCTAGAAAAATATTATTAGATGAATACATTAGATACCAAATACACGAGAAATGAAGGGGCAAATATTATAGTTAGCCAGAATTGGAAATTGAGAAATAATAAAAATATAAACTTAAGAATAGCTTAAAGGGACGCTTCAT
>JABUQX010120711.1:12500-15571 GCA_015478945.1 Trachelipus rathkii | reverse complement strand
ATAATAATAATAATAATAATAATAATAATATATATTAAATACAAAATGAGATATCCTTAATAAAATAAATAAAATATTGTGTTGTACCTTCTTCTTTTCATGCAATGTGCAGTTATGGGTACGTCCATCTAATTTGCTTTCAAAACTATAAAACGCCATTACCGTCCAGAGGCAAATGTACACAACCTAGAAAAATATTTAAAAAAAGGGATAATAACTTCCGATGTATATATATATATAAATATATATATATATATATATATATATATATATATATATATATATATATATATATATATATATATATATATATATATATATATATATATATATATATATATATATATATATATATATATACTTATATTATATATAGGCCAGCCTCTAGAAGAGCCACAATCCATATCTCAAAAACTACAACAGCTACCGGGAAAAGGAATATATTGCTGGAATCCTGGCAAAATTTTACCGAGGAAACTGTAAAAAAAATATATCAAAAACTACAATAGCTACAGGGGGGAAGAAATGCATTTTTGGAATCCTTGCAAAATTTTAGTTAGGAAAATGTAAAAAAAAAAAAAAAAAATGAAAAATTAAAAAAAATTTTTTTAGATGCTGGGACATAGTATATATATATATATATATATATATATATATATATATATATATATATCTATATATATATATATATATATATATATATATATATATATATATATATATATATATATATATATATATATATATATATATCTTATATATATATATATATATATATATATTATTTGTGAAGGTACACGGCAATGTAGGGGCTCGAGCCGGCGGGGAACACAGGAGGGGACGTTTTCCATACCCCGTAAGAAGGGCGGAGGAACCCCCGCGACACCCGAATACCAAGAGCGGGGTTCAGGATGGCCTCCCGGAGAATTATTCCTTGCATGGTTCCCGGAAGACCGAGACCCCGACTTCTACCATCGGTGCGGTATACCCTTGGGGGTATTCTTGGATTAAAAAAGCAGACTTTATAGAAAGTCTATTTATTTTAACGAAAAACCAATAAAAGGTCTCTAAATAAGCTCTCTAATCATATTACATAGCTATAAAAGGAGCAAAATTTTTTTTTTTTTTTTTTTTTTAGATTTTAGATGGAAAATTTTACCAGGATTCAAAAATGTATTCCTTTTCGCTGTAGCTATTGTAGTTTTGAGATATACTATTTTTTTTTTTTCACATTTTTAATATACTAAAATTAGCCAGCATTCCAGCAATGTATTCCTTTTCCCGGTAGCTGTTGTAGTTTTTGAGATATGGATTGTGGCTCTTCTAGAGGCTGACCATATATATATATATATATATATATATATATATATATATATATATATATATATATATATATATATATATATATATATATATATATATATATATATATATATATATTTATATATATAACTATAATATATTTATATATATATATATATATATATATATATATACATATATATATATATATATATATATATATATATATATTATATATATATATATATATATATATATATATATTGCCGCTACCGTGGCACAAACGGTAGAGCGACGGAGTCGCATGGCAACGGCGCGGGTTCGAATCCTAGTTCGGACCCTAGGTAGAAATTACCTAGAAGTTCCCCTCCTTGAATAGGGCTATGCCCGTGAGGTGTGAACTTTTTTTAAAAAAAATATATATATATATATATATATAATATATATATATATATATATATATATATATATATATATATATATATATATATATATATATATATATATATATATATATATATATATATATATAAAAATATATCATAAACATATATATGGGTGATATATATATATATATATATATATATATATATATATATATATATATATATATATATAATATATTGGGGATATACAGTGCAGGACAATTAATCCATTTCGAAATTGAACCGATTTTATGATTTAATTAAAGATTAATACGAATTATGACTCGAAAACATTCAAACTACATATTAAAATCTTTATTTTATATAATTTTTATTTCCCTAGCATTATTGATCACCGTTTCCTAGGTCGTTTGGGTCAGGGGATTCTTTTATATCTCCAAACCCAAATAGAAAAACCCTTTTTATAGGCCTTGCAAATTAGGGTGTTTCTTTTTCTTCGAGACAAATGGAAACACATTCGTTAATTAAAAGGTTTTTCCCTCAATCCAATGAGTATTGATCCTATTTGAGGTATTTACTTTAATTAATTATTTCTTCTATTTCATGATCTTATTCGAAAATAAATATAACAGAAAACAGTTATGAAAAGAAATGTGTATATTAAGAGAAGAGACTTCAGAGAAGAGAAGAGAAGAGAAGAGAGAGAAAAGAAGAAGAGAGAGAGAGAGAGAGAGAGAGAGAGAGAGAGAGAGAGAGAGAATAAAACAAACGAGTGATGCTTACTTCGACTGCTTCTTCAGAATAATTTTTGTACGAAAGTTCAACCGAGATATTGGCGACGAAGCCGTTTACTTTTATTTCAACATTGCTGTTTTCTAGATCTACTCTTGCCTTGTCTAAATAAAAGAGAATATATATATATATATATATATATATATATATATATATATATATATATATATATATATATATATATATATATATATATATATATATATATATATATATATATATATATATATATATATATATATATTGTATTAATTACCACTGAAAGTCTATGTCCCTTTAATCTGGGATTCTTCCACTTATCGCAGTAAGTGGTATATAATGATTGAAAGCAACCTTTGCCTCAACTCAACCTGATCAAGATGTTCTAACCACCGATGGGCGTGGTTTGGAGTCCTGATTTTCTATGTTAGAGGCAGAGAGCGAATGTTATTTGTATGTTGCGTAATAGGATGTTCTGTTGCATATGTTGGCTCTGTTTTGCAGGAATGTGTGGGAATTGAGGTTAGTGTAATTCACTATGTCGTAAACTGCAATCAATTATTACATAAAATCTGATACTGACGACAATTTCTTGTGTCCATTCTAGCAACC
>JABUQX010120711.1:5000-7500 GCA_015478945.1 Trachelipus rathkii | reverse complement strand
TTTGGTAGTAGAAAAACAAAAAAAAATACATCAATCGAAAGATAATGAAATAGCTAATTACTAATACTTAACTATTATATTATTTTTCCTAAGTTTTAATGGTTTTCGTTGTTTAGTTTTTATATTGGCTTAAGTCAAACTAGCTTTGTGTGCTTTTAATACAGCGTGGATTCTTCTGACATTATTCTAGCCTAACTTTCAGTATGTCGATAGCATTTGGCGGCTGTCAAAAGCTGTTAAATCAATCTCGGAAGCCGTACCCGTTGATATTCAGCTGCAAAGACAACACATTAAAAAAACAATTGCAAATATATTATATAATATATATATATATATATAATATATATATATATCATATAATATATATATATATATATATTTATATATATATATATATATATATAGTATATTATATATAATATATATATTATTATATACTGTATATCTATCATCTTTATTTATATATATATTATATATATATATATATATATATATAATATATATATATATATATATATATATATATTATATATATATAATATATATATATATATATATATATATTAATATATACTATATATATAATATAATATATAATATATATATATATTATATATATATTATATATATAATATATATATATATATAAATATATATATATAATTATATATATTATATATATATTATATATATATACATATATATATATATATATATATATAGTATAAAAGGATTTTTTAGCTTTATTAAGAGATTTGAAAAATATTTTCATTCAAAGAAAGTCGAACAAAATGTAACGAACTAAAAAGTAACGGAGGAAAAAATAACGGAACTTATTCGAAGCGTTACATGAAAATAAAAAGTTAACGAGGTCCGTACTCCGTTACTCAAAAAAACTAGTTCCGTTAGTAACGGAGTACGATCGTTTCCCCACTCTGATTGCATGAGAAGCAAAGCATAAAAAGTAATTGTAATTTTTGGAATTCAAGCGGACCTCATTAAAACTTCAAACACAGTAACATCTCTCACCAAAAATTTGTATCCCCCAGTGAATAATAATTAATAATAATAATAATAATAATCTATAATAATAATAAAATAATAATAATATAATAATAATAATAAGTAAAATAATAATAATATTATTATTATTATTATTATTTATTTATATATTATTATTATGATTTATTAATTATATTATTTTTTATTATTATTATATTATTATTTTATTATTATTATTATATACTTATTATTATATTTATTATTATTATTATTTTATTGATTATTATTATTATTTTATTATTATATTATTGATTTTATTATTATTATTATTTTATATATTGACTGTAATGTAAGTTGTTGCACAAAATTTTGATGTTTAAATTAGTTCAATGTTCCGATGATCAACTTATTCAAATGCCTCATAAGTATTCTAGTGATATATATATATATAATACTATATATATATATATATACTATATATATATTATATATATATATAGTATATATATATATAATTTAATAATATTATACTAAATATTATATTAATTTATATTATTGAGAAAAGTTTCTTTAAAATATTTATTTTTTACATATATATATATATATATATATATATATTATATATATATATGGCCTTTTCTGTTTTTAAATTTATATTCTAGTTTTGAATTTTTTTTTCGTTTTTTTTAATTATAGTGCTACTATATGATACCAACAATGGATTTCAGTGGTAACGGACATGATTCAAAAGTTCGAAGTATTTTTAAATAATTTTTAAAAATACATTTTTGTTAAATTTGGGTTTTTAAAAAATGAAATATCTCGAAAAGTACGACACTTACAGAAAAAACCAATTACATATTGTTGGAATCAAGCGTATAAAGCCTTATTACAAAATTATGTAAAAAAATAATAATATTAAAAAAAAATTAAAAAAATAAAAAAAAAATTTTAGGCTTGCTCGAGCCGACGGGGCGACAGACGAGGGGGGACGTTTTCCATAGCCCGTAGGGGAGGGGCGGCGGAGGAACCCCCGCGACACGCAAATACCAAAGAGCGGGGGGTTCCGGAGACCCTCCCCGGAAGGGGGGGAAATAGTCTACCCTGTCTTCCCCGGAAGGCCGAGAAGACCCCGACTCCTGCCATCTTTGCGCGATTTACCCTTGGGTATTCACTTTAGTTAAAAAAAAAATTTTAAAAAAATTTAAAAGTTACGGATCCGAAACGTAACTGGTCCTATATATTTTCATCATGTCCGTTAGGAATGAAAATTCATAGTGACTAACACGTGTTTAGCTATTTATTAAAAAAAAAAACAAAAAAAAATGTTAAAACTTAAAAGAGCTTAAAACAGAAAAGTCTATATATATATATAATATATATTGATAATATAATATATTATATATATATATATATATATATATATATATAGTATATATATATATAAATATATATATATATATATTATATAAAAAACTGCGTTTTACGACTCCGTCAG
>JABUQX010120710.1:0-20887 GCA_015478945.1 Trachelipus rathkii | reverse complement strand
TCTTAGATATTACGCATATAAAGTATATTTGTCCTAACTACTTTCAGAAAATGCAATTGAGCTCCACCTTTTGCAACCTCACTGTCAGTAAAGTATGGCAATAATGACTAAGGAGGCATGAAAATAATTTTCATGTCCTGTATATCTTACTTTGTAAGCATGATGGCAGAATAGCCTGATTTAAGTCACTTATAATAGTGATTATAATATATTGAGTATAATTATATTATGTGTCTTTATATATGATATATATTATTAGAGAGAGTATATATATATATATATATATATATATATTACTATTATATAGTATGTTATTAGTAAATTACAGGACACCAAATATGTGCGTAATTCTGTTACTTGTGCCCTGATTTCCATTCTGGCACCAGCTTCAGGTCCAGCTCCAGCTCCAGCTCCAGCTCCAGCTCATTTGACGGATTTTAGCTCGGATACTCCTACACATGAGGCTTCATCTTTCCCTTCTTCTCATCTTCTTCCGCCATCTTTCCATTCCGTCTCCTCTGTCATGCATTCCATGCTTTCGACCAGTCGAGCTCACCTCCGTTATCCTGGGAGTCCTAACAAAGGCACCCATTGAAGGGTATTTGAAACCCGCGCAATTACGAAGATCTACTATACCATAAAACATGTTATTAAGGAACCTCAGCCCATTCTGGCTCAATTATGTAGTTTTTAAAGTCAGATTTCAACTCCGACTCCGGCTCTGGCTCCTACTCCGATTCATTTGCTCTGATGATTAATTAAGAATCCAGATTTTAATTCATTCCTCTTCTATGCACTCTCCACCTTTTATAATCATCTCCGATGGGATGCAGCAACATGTAACCTCGTCTGCGACGAGGTTACATCATCACCTATAAGTATACCAAGTTTCAAGGGAATACGACCTTTCTAACCCATCTAAATTGGACTTTATCAAAAGTGGGGGTAGCAAATTAGGGGGATAATAGTTCAAACCTCCCCTAAATAACCCCTCAAATTTATAATATTGTGCTGACCAAAACCGATCCCCTACTACGATTAAATCGAATGTTAAATAATAATCATTTTCTTTCGATTATGTTTTTCAATGCATTAAGGCAACTAGAGCACGTAGAAACACGATTCAAAAATTCATTTGGAGGTAAAAGACCTTGATAAATTGATCGGTATCATTAGAAATGGTCTACTGATCATTTAAAACCTTCTAGGAACCAAAAACCATCCTTTTTTGGGGGGAAGGGGTTAAACCCATTACGTCCAGGTTAAAAACTCAGAAAACGGTCTTCCAGACATTAATTTCGGTCTCAACGACCTTAAAAACCCTACCTTTGACACATCAAATGTCAAAATCCTGCGAGGTTGACGAAAACCAAGTCAGCTACTGACATGACTTGGAACTCCTGTCGGTTTAGAGACCTGAAACCACCAAAAATGGTCTCACTGACTTTAGAAACCCCTAATTGACGTTTCAACTGTCAAAAACCAAATGTTGCAAAATGTTGCTTTGCAGTATTTGCCTCATCCGGTTGCAACTTCCGGTTTGCGGTTTTAGCGGAGGGGTGCACCCCTTCCTACTCACAATGTCAAAACTAGAAATACGAAATAGAAATATTATGATTAAACTTTTGATTCCTTGCTCAACCACGAAGCCAAATTATAGGTTACACTATTAACATTTGAGATGATAGGTCTGAGAGGAATATCCTGCTTGTGTATTTTTGGTAGACCATAGAATTGTGGAAGTTTTGGGAAAAAAAGCGATAAATTTTTTACTTAACTCCTTATCTTCTTTTAAAATATTTTTAAAAGAATTATTGAAACGATTTTGAGAATTTTTTTAAAGGATTGGAGGGCAGCCTTTCATAAGTTGAAATATCCGATAAAACATGTTGGCCTTTCCAATGTAATCAGCTTTATCTAAAATCACTATTTTATTGCCCTCATCTGACATGCTAATAACTATGCTATCATTATTTTTCAAATTATACATAGCATCCATTAAACATTTTGGCAGATTGTTACTGTTATTATTAATCAAAGAATGAATAATAAATTGAATATAATAAACTAGTCTAAATTTTTGTTCGAATTTTTCTCAAACTTCTGAAAATCTATTATAAAATTTGTCAAATCATAGGACTCAGAAAACCCATCGACAAACCGTAACCGGGTTTTTCATGGAACTTTAGTTCATAACTTGATTTGTTTTCGAGTTAAAATTTGATGCTTTAACCCAATAACTATTATTAAAATATGTTTCATTTTTTATTTAGGTTAATTTATAAAAATCTTATTTTAGCACCTTTATAAGCATGGGCATAGTGCAAGACATTACAAAGCAGGTTCATATCTAATTCAGTAAATGGAATTTACTTAAAATAGTTTTTGGAATGCATATTTTGTAAGCATAAATTTGTAGTTAGTCTATTTTTTTGAAGATTATAATTCTTTATTTAATGATTTCGCTTTTCAGCTTTGAAAAAGAGTTATACTTATAATATTACATTTATAAGTAGGTTCTTGGTAGGGGGTGAGAATTAAGGGCCACAATTTATCTGTTCCAAACACTTCTTAAGAAAAACTAAACGGGACTTGGAGTCATGTGCAATTTTTAAGCTATACAAGTATTCCTAAAAAAGCGGCTTTAAAACTGGATGGATTTCGAATAACCGAACTAGTTCGTAGGTCAAGATACCGGATATCATATTATAGAATTCAAAAATTGGGTAACTATTATCACCAATATATAAATAATTTAGTAAGAAAAAAAAAACCTATCTCTATACACCTACGAACTAAACCCATGAAATTAAAACACTAAAAACGTAAAACAATAAAATGATGCAACAAAGAATATAAAATTGAGAAACTAAGATTAAAAATATAACTGAAGCCTAGCTTTCGACCCCTACACCCAGAGGTCTTTATTCAATAAAATATAAAGATAAAAGAGGAGTAAATTCTAATAAGAACATCTTACGCATTTTTTCAAGAAGTCCTTTATAGCGTTTTTCCTCCATTAATTAATTATTTAACAGGTTATCAATTTTATTTCTCCTGGATTTTGTTGAAATTTTTTTGTATTTTTTATAATAAATGATTCGATGACTTGTCTTTTCTCAACATATTTGCAAGATAAAATTATTTTAACAGAATTCATATTGATCGTATGATTGTATTCATTCATAGGCTGGCACAGAGCAGAGTTGCGGTTCCCACACCTCAAACTATAACCATGTTGATATAAACGTCTTTTGAAATCATCGATCTCACCAAAATATTTTTCATCATCATTATTGCAAGATATACTATAAATTCCTATATTACAATCTTCATTCTCGTAATTTATTTAAATTGAATAATTTATTGGCATGTTCTCTTCTTAATGATGGAAATTGAATTTGATAAAATTTATTAATTATACACTGGCTCAATATGAGAGGGAATAACCATTATGTCATCCTTTTTATGTTTTTTTTAATGGCTTCACCCAATGAGTATAATTTTTTTCTTACTTTATGAAAAGCTTTGTTTATATCATATTTATATTAGAGGTGTACCGGAATTTCGGGCCGGAATTTGAAATTTTTTTCCGTTCGGTTCCGGTCGAACCGGAATTACTTAATTCACTCCGGTGTAAATTAAAATATGTCATGGAAGGGAATTTACTTATACAAATAACCCATAGGACCCAGTCGTTTTAACAAAAATATAATTAGCAGCCCTTCTCTGTTCGGCTTCATTATCCCATGATGTGTTACAGGTACGCTATAGATTATTAGTTAAAATAAGTGAGTTTACTCAAAATTTACCTCAAAATATAGGATATTAATGATATATATATATATATATATATGTTTATATATTTATGATGGAGTATATATATATATAGTATAAACTCTGAGTAATATATAGTAATATATAGATATGATTTACTAAATTGAGTAATTGAGCTATTTATCTATATGATAGCGTATACCACTATCTAGTAAGTATACCACCCATAATAATAATTATCTATACTATCATTATGATAATATTCAGTATATATTAAGTATAGGGCAAATTATATTATATCTTAAGGCACTCACATTATAACATAGGCGTGTTGGCATCGTTAACTCAACCACAATAAGTTCCAGTTATCAGCTTACTCCGCTTTTACACTTACGAAAAATAAAAAGTATACTCTGCGTTATCGTTATTCCGTTTCTTTGAAGCCAAAAGGTTAGACGAAAGTGCCGCTTTATCTCCGATTTACTCGATTTACTTTTTAGCCTTATCACATTCATGCACTCTTCAATTACAGGTATCTTAAGGCAATTTATTGGGAAGTTTATGGTGATATATTTAAAATTTATCAATACATTATCATTCGATTATTATAAAAGCTAATTACACTACTTCAATGTATTGACCTAGCCATTCTAAAACTTAGTCACCTTTGCATTACCACTCAACAGATTTAATAATTATGCACCAGCCACCCTTCCTGCTATTTCACAACTTATTTATGGCTTCTACACTCTGCTCATCCGTTCCCTTTTCAATCAATAAATGCATGTTATACTAATAAATATTGAAACCCTAAGACACTTATGTCCAGCGTGCGCTACCATATATCTAATGAGCATAAACTTTCAATTAACACACGAGGACTGGTCACTTCACTATAACCTAATAATACCATTAACTACTTATTCTTAACTGTTTTTACCTCAAAACATATCTCTCTATATATTTACAGACCCTTTGACTTCAAAAATTATATACTTCATCACTACCAAATACCCTGCAAGCTCTCTCAGAATTCTGCAACTACAATAAATACCAAATTATTTCCGCATATAATAGGTATTTAGGGCAATCCTTCCACTCATCTTACCATTTCATCTTACATCATTTCATATACAGATTTGGAGTCAGGAAGGTCATGAGTTTAAGTCGCCGGAGTTTACGTTTGAGGCATGTCGTAGTTTAAATTTTGAAGAGAGTGGAGTCGGAGTCGGTAATTAAGTCGTGTAGTAAGTCGGAGTTTAGGTGCTCTAGTAGTGAGTCGATTAGCTATAATAGTAGTTGTGGCATTACAATACTAAGTTTAAGTAATTAATATTGGTATATTTATTGTGAAGAGTATAGGAGTTGAGAGTCGGAGAGTATCTGGTAAAAATTTTATGATAGAGCGACTATCTAACAACCTGCTTTATATTCTAAACACCATTCGCCATTTTACATGCTACAAATTCCCATCTTTTCTTAATTTTACTTCTCATAACCTCCACTTCTCTTCTATATCTAATATTGTATAATTTCACACGCAAAGAAGACAATCGTAGCAATTATCCGTCTGTGATCTCATAACTTCTAACCGCTGTTAAATATTATATTCAACAAATAGCACTCTTTCCTAGACATCCATATTACGGTTTATATCTATCAAGATTACATATCTGATAAAGTAGAATAGTATCCTTGTAATTTGCCCAAATATTAAACATCTTTGTATCCCACAACACGGGTTATACAAGATTAAATATATTATACATAAAATAAATCAGCCATTTATTGCATTATAACCATAGATATGTAATACAATAACAGTCACACCTATTGTTTATAGAAACACAAAAATACCAAAAAAAACGAACTAAAAGAACTACGGTAAAAAACACTCCAACTGTTTACATATATGTCAATTACCCCTCTTAAACAATATTCCTCTCTATCAATATCTCTTTTTTTAACTACAATCAGTATAATAGCAGAATATAAGATCAAATCAGATGCAACATAAACAAGTCCTACGTCATCCAACTTATATAGAAGTCACCAACCTGTTGTCTATTATTCGACAGTATCGACTATCTCTCAGCTACATAAACCGCGATCTGCATGTGCGTGTTCGACATTATAGAAAGATAGTATAATACTATAACCCTTAAATAAAATAAAACATCAAAAATGTTATAGTATATAATATTATATCCAATAATAATTTACTAGATATACTCACTATAAAATAATATTATCTCAATTAATAATTAACCATTAACTTAAAGATCAAAAAAGAAAAAAATATCCTTGTATCCATCACAGTTATTTACAATATAAAACAAGTAAACATTAATTAGACTCCACACATTTAAACAATATATATAGGTATACAAAATAACTTCCAAATTATACACGCTACAAAATTTCACCATCTCGCCTACCAGCTAAAATTTGAATTCAACAAGAATAACTGTTCAGTTTTAGCAGTTTCTACAACTTTATCGGTCAATATTTAATATCATTTAATCTTACAACATATCATTAACTGAGCATATACTTTTCAATAATAACTCTATCACTTCATCATATATACATCATTATACAAACTACTGAAGTATGACCAAAATAAAAATACCTATATAATATGATTCGTTCTTAGCGTAACTTGTACTTACGTCTAATCAACAATATATCAACTAAATCAATACACTCATTCTATAATAATTTAAACTGTCAAATGATATATAGAATTGGAACGAAAACGGACTACTTGGAAAGTTAGATATATTTCACAATTGTCCTCTCTCCACTTAGATTAATCGAGTTAAAAATGCAACCATATCATTCAAATAAATTCTATATAATATCATTAAGTGAACATAATTCACCATTCTATAATAATATAATATATATTCTATATAATAACACTGGCTATTTACTGTATACTTTAACTACTATACTATATCCATGAACTACCGTCATACTATACTACTACTACTATCATTAACTACTAATAATAATTAAAATAATCAATAATTAATAATTTGTATAAAGAATAATAAATTAGATTAATTTTATTACAATAAATAATTAAAAAATATTTTTACTATTAATTATAATATAATTAATAAATAATAATAATAATAAATTAATAAATAAATAATTTAAATAAATAATAATATATATTATTGATTAAAATAATATAATAATATATTATTATATATATTATATATATATAAAATTACATAATGGTTTATTAAAATCACATCAAATATAAAAATAAATATAATTAATAATAAATAATAAAACATAATAATATAATTAAATAATATAAAAAACAATTATAATTAAATATATATTATAAATAAAAATTATAAAATAATAATTATATAAATAATTAATAATAAATATATATATATAATTAATATAATAATAATAATTAATTTAATATAAAATTAAATAATAATAATAATAATTAATAAATAATATAAATAAGTTAAAAATGGCTGATATATTCATCTAATATTTAAAAAGCTCATTTGCTTTATTAAAAATGCTTACAAAAGTTAAAAACTTATAATTAGGTTAACAAAATATATATATATATAATATATATATATTATTATAATGATATAATATAATATATAATTAATATATATATATATATAAATATTATATCATATATATATATATATATATATATTAATATATATTATATATATATTATATATATTATAATATATATATTATAATATATATATATTAATAATATATAATATATATAATATATTATAATATATATTAAATATATATTAATATTAATATATATTAATATATTATTAATATAGTTTAAAAAAAGTAATATTATATATTAATATATATAATATATAATATATATTATAATTAATAATAATTATAATATTATACTATATATTATATATTATTTATATATATATATAATATATATATTTAATTATTATAATATTATATATAATATATTAATATATATTATAGTATATATATTAATTATTATAAATAGTGATTTATCTTAGTTATTGATCTAGAGATAGATGGTTAATGTAGGCTATCTAAACAATCTCTAAATAGAATATGCTACGAACAACAAAAATTTACCAAACACAAGATCTATATATAAAACTAGAATACAGGAAAAATATACAATGCAAGACTCGTTATTAACATGAACTTCCTTTTCTTTAGCATCACCATTTAAGCAAACATTACCATATCCTCTAGACTCACAGATTACTGAAATAAAAAGACCTAGTATCCATGTAATAATTAATGATAAAACTGAGAGGAGAGTAATATACGAGAATAATAATAATATAATAATAATTGATTAAAATAACGGAAATTAACGTAGATTCAAAGAAGAAGATAATAAATTATATAATAAATTAATATTAAATAATGTAATAATGTAATTAAATAAATCAAAACTATAGCTAATATACATACTAACCAATCTTAACTACTACTATTAACTACTGGAGAATCAAACTACTTACTATAATATACTTTACAAAACTATATAACTACTACTACTTATACATTACAACTGTTAATTTATGTAACTATACTACTAATAACATTAATAAATTAATAATTATTAAATTTTAAATATAATAAATAATTAATTATAAAAATAATATATAATATATAATTTATAAATATAATAATTAATATATATATATATATATAATATATATTAATAATAATAAATAAAACTAATAATTTATTATCTCTTAAAATATCTTAATTAATATGAACAAACATTTAGATATAAAGGTAAAAAATTATAATTAATTTTATGAAAGTAATAACCATTAACAGTCCATATTTTTAATTCATAACATCGACTCTGGTAAGCCTAAATTCATTTTAATAGTCGTAACATAGCTTAAAGAAATCTTTCTTACTTTGTGGAAAATTAATATATTAAATCTAAAATCACATAACTATATCATTGATAATTAAGTACATAATTTAATAGTATAAATGAAGTAATATAATTTCTCCATGATCCACGAGACCTTTATTAAATATTAAACTATATCATCGTTTAGAATATGTCTGTATAAACATCTACAAATAATTCAATCCAGTATGATATGTGTGATATGTTAAGTGGATATACTAAATCATACTGTACAACTTAAAAATATGACTAGAGAAAATTATATTTATTTGAGTGATTTGAAATAGGTTCTGAATATCAGTGAGAAGGTGAGATCATATTGACAAATAGAAACAATTCAAATATTTTATTTGCTGAAATGTAATTAGCCTCAGTGATTACGAGTGTAGGTCTTCCTGTTTGTAGTGGTTCTCTTTATCATAACTTTTTATGTTGAATATGGGAGTTAAAATTGAGTTTCCTCTACACTCCTGCGCTTTCGTGGATACACACAGTCTCTTCGAGTCTTTCCGCTTGTATGTTGGTGAGGTGATACTCTGCTTCTGCGTATAAAAATATGACCTAAAGCGCTTCTCATTACATTTTCATAATCAAAATCTCAATTTAGCGCCAAATGGCGATATTTGTCTTATTATAGAAATATTCATACCAATAATATTTTTCAAAACGCTTTTTACTGATAGTTGCTAACACTATCTGTGAGATAATCTATTATGATATATTTGTGTGTGAGCAGGAATATAGTATGACTTGTATAGGGAGCGAAATAAGGGGATCCTACAAGGGTGTACTTACCGTCGTTTTTAACGTTATGTATCCCGTGTGCGCTCATATTTTACACGCTCCTAATTATTAGATCATTTTACAGTTTTTATAAGCTCATAAATTTAATATATCATAAAAAAGAAAATGTCTGTTTTTACGTAAATATTAACTCAGTATTCTATCGTAAACATACACTAATCCTCCTTGTTATGGTAGCTATTGGATTTTACTAAAATTCAATGTAACATATAAACTTAATGAAATAACCTAAATATCTCTATCTAATACTTATTATATTTGATTTTTTAGAACTTTTTAACCAATTACTGATAATATAATTATAGGGTACCTTATAATTAAACATCAGTTTATCAATTAAATACATAAATCTATAACATAAAGAAAATTAAAACGAGATTTTGAACTCAAATCGAGAACAAATACTCTTTTTTTTTATCTTATTTTATATAATGGATAAAATAATAATAATTTCTTACGTTTTTTTTATCCGCACTCGTTTAAATAGTATAATGCTGAATTTATTATCGGAACTATAAGTATACATAAACACCTTATTATATAAACTGTAGGTAAATTGATAGTTATTCAAATATACTTGCCTATATACATATAATTATACTAAGTTAAATAATTATAAAATTAATAATAAGTATAATAATTTTTTTATATAAAAAAATATCAAAGTATTAAGAAAATATATAATAATTAATTAATTAAAACTTACCAAACATATATAAATAACTCAAGCTACTAGACTCAGTTAGAATTGACAGTGATAAAATATATTAAAATATAATAATATAAAATTATATAAATATACAGGCTAATTACAGAAAGATATGTGACGGAGAAAGAATTCCTCTGGATACATGAGATAGTTGTGAGAGTAATAGCAATATGTACCTTAATGCATTAGGTTGTGAACCAAATATCAACTATTCATTGAGTAGTAAAGATTGCTCGACAATACAGGTAAGATAGATATACCTAATACTCTATTTTCAAGTGTTTGGTTTGTTGCAGCGGTATATTTCTTATTTAACTATAGTTATTATCACGTTTCCCACACACCTTTAGCTGAGTTCTAGTATCTCACTAGAGAAACCTGTTTAGTGATATGATAGAATGAACTAAGTAATCGGAACATTTTTGTTGTTTACATTATTTCTTTATAGTTATATACGGAAGAGTTCATTGGAGAGATTCTCAGATTAGCCTCTGGAGATTTTTTTCTGATTTAGGCGGTCATTTTCAGTGTGCTAATTATCCCAGTGTCCGGCTGAGTGAGGCCACTCACAACTATATTTTCTCTTTACTATCTTAATTTCTACCATGAGAATCTATCCGACAATAGAGGTAGGATTTACAACAGAGTCATATTCGTATTTACATTATAGATAGTATTATTTTATGTATAGTGAAGATATCGGTTGAGCTCAATGAGGAGGAAGCTATCCTTATTGCTCTTGTTAAGAGAGATGATGAGAGAATATTGGCAATAGATAATATATCAATATGAAAACATTTGTTTATGATATACATATGTAGAATTAGCTGTGGATTTTACTACCGTATTATTAATTAATGATTACGAATATAATAAGCGTAGCTGAATGTAGAGATAATTTATACTGATTATCGGAGAAAACAGCTAAGCATACCCATCCGATTTATCTTCCGTATTTATTGGTACACTAATCTCAGTAGTATAAATAAATATAGAGTTATCTCACAAGAAGAGTTATAATGAGTGATCGGACTATTTTATAATGACTCTCACTTTAATAAAGTACTCATTACCCTGGTTGTTGCTATAGAGAGTTCATAATTTTATGTCGTACATTCCAAAGAATTCACTCAACAGAGTTATCTAAAAACATACAACAATCCATTATACCAGCCAGAAGGAGAACAAAACATAACAGAGAGGTTAGAGTTAGGCGCGAGATTACAATGTTAGACGATAAGCTCCATCGTCCTTTAGCGTCCAAAATAAGATTTATATCATGGACACTATACATAAATTATATGAGTAATATTACAGTTGTTTAAAAAGTGAGATCCTTAGCAGCAGGTTTCTTTTGAAATAGAACAATTTACACTGATCATATAACCTACATATGAGCACGAAAATTTTTTTTGAATTTGATTGTACAACCTTCTGCCAAAGTCTAGTTGCGAACGTAGCCAAACTCTTACTCGTAGATCGCTCAGGCCCATCTGGCGAGAGGACTTCTGAAGAGGATTCAGCGTGCAATCTGTTGTTCCAGTATCACCTATCTAGAGATCGAACTGTGTATTTTAATGAGGGACTAGGAGTGTAAAAGTTTATCGCACGTAATAGTATTTATACGCTTGATGAATAGTACATACAGCATTCAAATTATTCTGAACATATCGGTATCAAGAGTTTGACATTTATACTGAAAAAACTAAATAGCTGTCTATATAATGGACAAAATACCCTCAACCAGTCTTATATATCGACCTAACCATATATCATTATCCAATCTTATGTTCACTAAAAGCAAAGCAGTGAGTTATGCGAACTAAGAGTCTTTAGTATGTTTTTATGTCATTCTCACTATATGAAAAATAGTTCTAAGTATACATAAATAAAAATTTCTATATTATTAATGTTATAGTCATATATCGAGTATCTAATTCAAATAACTTTCGTTATATACGTAATCTTTGTAAATTGTGAATAAAGTTCACCTTTAAATTTATTCTATATATAATTTATCATTATATAATATATATATTTAATTATAATTATTATTTATTATTAATTATTAATATTATTATATAATTATAAATTATTATTTAATAATATTATTCATTATTATTATATTTAATTATTATTTATTATATATTATAATATTATTAGTATTATTATTATATATATTAATTTATTAATTATTTATATTAAAATATTATTATATTATTACTTATAAATTATTATTATGAATTTCTTCATATAGTTAATCAGATTGATGGAAAAAAACCAGTGGCGGCTTTCATGTACAAAATTTATGGTCTGCTCTCTCACAGATGATGAATTTCGTTAAGGAGCGAGTGGCAGTGTGAACATATAAAAAAAAGAGATCCTCAAATATCAGTGATTCTAAAACTGAGTGCGGTCTTAAATAGAATGAGGATGCTGAGTACTAATGCGTAAGTAAATGTGACGGATAATGCTGAGTTATAATGTCGATCGATGCGATTAGATATGTTTATAATACTTATACTTTTGAAATTTGAATTAAAAAATTAGTTATATATATAAATATGGTATATATATATATATACTTCATAATACCGGTTAAGTGTCAATCTTCTAAGTATAATTTATAATATATATATTAGAAAAGCATATTTAAACTAATACCTATAATATATATATAGCTTAATTATTACACTCACGGGCAGAGCCCTTATTCAAGGAGGGGGTGTTGCAACATCAGTTATTCATTTCTAACTAACACCAAACTACGCAGATGAGCACAGACGGCAGGCTTTAAAGTGAGAAGAGATTAAATTCAGCGGAAAACACAGAATGATGGAAGTGAGGAATTCCTCCTGAAACAGATGATGAGCAGAAAGAAGAGCACCGCAGCGAACAAGCCTGGATTTACCATATTCAACAACGTAAACTCATACGCCGGACACGAGCCAACACCCTTGTTGCTACGAGGACACTCTTTGTAAAGGTGTGGTTACGCCGCCACAAGTGATAAGTGGCTCCCTCGGCACCCTGCCGCTGCAGGCCCGAACATAAGTAAAGAAAAAGTACCTTATAAGCAAAGAGAAGATAAAAAGCAGCATAAGAGAAAGACAACATCGCGCCGCAAGTGGTCAAGTGAACTGGAAAAAAGTGCAGAACAGTTTATTAAGCCTTTTGCCTTTGCCGCGAAACGGCCTATCAACAAAAGCCGGTGAAAACCAGGGGCCCCCCGGATGAATATGAGCAGCATACTCACTAAAGGGCGGATGAGGCCTTTGTATAGCTGGAGCAAGTGAGCAACTGAGAAGGAAAAAAAGTCTTTCAATCACTAAACAGAACTCCCAGTTTTCTTTGAGGCACGCCTTAGCAACCGTTGTGATATTGAGGTTTCCAAACATTTTTTTTGTTTATGTTAAGGCCTAGAATCGAGTATATTGTCAACAGGAGAGACGAGAGGAACCGTCGGAAGAGGATAGGAAAGTTAGAAGGAATTTGTCTTAGAGAGGAGATTTGATAGAGTTGGGTTTTTAAAGAATTGAATTTACAAGGTTGAGATCGGACTCCCTACTCCTCTCGTGAAATTTTATCCACATCATCGAGATAGAAATCGGAAAGATTAAGACGAGAAGGAATTTCTAGAAGTAAAAGAGGGGAGCAGGAATTGAAATGAGTTTGTATAAGAATGAAGGGTACGTGAGTCATCCGGCATACGAAGTGAGGATAGAGTGTAATGTGCAGGTTGAGCAAGTATCATATTAATTGAAAAGTAGGGAATAAAGTAGGAGATAAGACTTTGAAACCCTGTGTATGGAACAAACCACTTATTTTGAAAGAAAATAAAAGATAAGCGTCCCATCAACAACAGCCGACTTTGAGTGATTTGAAAAGAATGCTAGACATAATTAAGCAAGAGAAGGAGGAAACCCAAAGGAGATATAAGGGAAGCTTGGAGAGCAGTGACTCGCGTCATACCCGGTCAAAATGCCTTGGATATATGTTCAAAAGCGCCACCACGCAAGTCTTCTCCGTAGTTCCTGAGGGCGGAAAAACCATAAACTGTTAGATAGAAATAGTATATATCACCAGTAGACCTCGTACTCCGAAAGCCGTACTGGCGACAGGAAAGAAGGGAATGAGGACTCCAGATGATCTAAGAATTAGGAGAGTTGAGAAGGGTTTCAAAGATTCTTAGATAGAATACAAGTGAAAGAGCTATAGGGGCGATAGTTACAAGGATCAGACGGCTTCCTTTTTTTCACGAACAGTTTGGACTCATGTCGTGCTTTCCAACACTGAGGGAAAGGGATAGTATTATTGAGACATAGAGAAATATAGTTGATTACGAGGGGCGGTCAGCCATGAAAAGCACACTCATTTCAAAACTCGGGGATGAGATATGCCATCGGGCCACCCTGCCTCTAAACGTTTCACAGATTTCAGGAGCCCATTATGCACCCATCATATGTAATCACAGTATGCAATAGGTTACCTAATGAGAAGAAGGAGTGAAGGTGGAGGGATTGCTGGATCGTTCACGATGAGCTAGAGGAAAATAGGAGGCGAAGAGTTTTTTTTTTTAGTTGAAGAATTTACTCTTCCAAAAGGCCGAAATAAGAGTTGAGAAAAGACAAGATTTACAGAAGTTGTTAGAGATGTTTGGCAAGAGGCCAGAAAGATTCTATCAGTAGGAGATCAAGGAGGTTAGCGCACTTTCGTTTGATGAAATTCCGCTTTGCTCTTCAAATAATATCCCTGCGAGGAATACGAGTTGAATAAAATTAGTTAGAGTGATAGAAAGATGAAAGTTTTTCCAACCCCCGATACCCACTGTCTCTAGCCTAAATGACCAGAGAACAAGGCAAGCACGGTCGAACCATGGATAATGAGGAGAGAAAGATTTAGTCGAAGAAGGAAATGAACCTTGCTCATACATTCAACGATTACAGCTTCGCCCACCTTAGTGGCAGAAGCCTAAGTGTCATCAGAGTCAAAGCTAGTTCTTCTGTATTAGCTAGCGTAGAAGGCGACGCAAGGCCCCACTAATCGATATACAAAAACGTATATATATATATATATATTAATATAACATATATATATATATTAATATATTATTATATAATATATTAATATTATGAATAATATATTATAATATATATTAATATATATATATAATATATATATATATATATTAATAGTATATATTATATATTAATATTATATATATATATATTATATATAGATGAAATACTGCCCAATTAACCGAGTTAACAATTTGTATAGCATAAAATAACTCCTGAGTGAATTCCTGGTAAGTGAAGATTCACTCCAGGAGTATTTTATTTTATATATTCAATGAGAAATATTAAATACGAATATGTATTGATATTTATTAATATTTGTTTATTATATATCCTCATATATATAACATATATATATACTTAATAATATATATATATATTTCTATATTATATATATTTATATATATGATATATACTCATAATCCAGAAATCGAAATTCATTAATTACATTATCCAATAAACTCCAATTGATAAAGATGCCGAAAAAATAATTTTATTTTATATGCATTTAATCAAATGATAGTAAAAACATCCGCACGCCTCATTTATTCAAAAGGTAAGAGGATGTCTGATGCGGATGCGGCATGCGGAAATGCGGATGTCAATTTAGGTGCGGATGTTCCGCAAATGCGGGTGCGGATGCGGATGTCAATTGTCCATCACTAAATTTATAACTATATATATATATTAATATTATATAATATATATATATATAATTTATATATATATTAATATATATATATATATAATATATATATTTTATATTATAATATATATTCTTCATATATTAATTATTATTATATCCAGAAATACAAAATTCAAAAATTTACAATTTATCCATTAAAACTCCCATTGATAAGATGCCGAAAAATATTTTATATTATTATATTACGTTTAATCAAATGTAGAAAACATCCGCACATCCTCATTTTTTCCAAAGTGAGGAACGGTATAGCAGGATGCGTGGAATGTTGCCGCTGTAAGTGAGGATGCGGTAACATGCGGATGTCAATTTTAGGTGCGGAATGATTCCCTAATATGCGGAGGCGGACGTTAAGTTTGCAGTCACTAGAAATAATTTATCTTTTAATTAATATTTTAACATTTATATTGTTAAAAAATTCAAAAATGTTACATTGCTAGAGATAATATATAAATAATATATACTATTTATATATATTATATATTTTAAAATATTAAATATATATATACATTTATTATTTATTTATATATATATATAATTATATATATATATATATATATATAATATATATATTATATTTAATATATATTATATATAATATTTATATTATAAATAGATACTCGTAATAGTATAATATAATATATATAATATTTATAGATATTAATTAACTAATTATATAATATATAGTATAAATTAATATAATTTAATAATATCTAATATATATTAATATATATATATATAATATATATAATATATATAATATAACTTATATATATATATATATAATATTTATAAATATATATATATATAGATATATATATATATATAAATGTATATTATATATATAATATATATTAATTGAAGATATATATATAAATATATATATGTAAGTAGTAATATATAATATATATATGTAGTAAGAGTAAGGTGAAAAAACATGGCGACTCCATTGGTATATATTATATATTATTATATATCTATATATTAAATTTATAAGTATAACTATATATTATATTATAGGTATTATATATAGATATATATATACTCTATTATACATATTTTTATATCTATATATATCTATATATATATATAGATATATATATATATATATATATATATATAATATATATCTATATATTATATATAGTATTATATAGGTATATAGTCGGGAGAGGAACGGAAATAAAGTGATTATGCTTTTTATCACCAGGAAAATAAATATTTAGGCTCACTCATATGATCTTATCCGATTTTCATTTGCTTTCATTTTATAGCGTAATGATGAAAATCATTCATTTCTATTTCATACTTAAACATTTCCAAGAATGTAATAGTTAGTTTTTAATAAATGTTCGAAAATACCGTCATTTACTTCTTAACATTTACGGCTTCATCCATACGAAGGGTGGCTGTTGCTCTCCTGATTGTTTCGTGTCTTCCTTTAACAACTCCTGCAGCATTTTAAATACGCGAATTTAGTGCATCCCGAGTGCCCACTTTTACTCTGTATACGTTAGTTTTTGAACCAGCCCCATAAACAATAATAATTTAGTACTGTGAAGTCTGGAGATCTTGGAGGCCAGCTAATTGGACCACCGCGGACCAATCCATCGCCTTGGAACCAGCCGGTCCAAATGGTTGGCCTAACCTGACAAGCGAATATGTGCGACAGTCGAATATAGATACATGATGCATTATGATGTTCAGAGAACATCTCAATTAAGTCCTTGTTTTAATTTCATTTTGTTAATAAACTTTCGAAAATATTAGTCTCAACTTTTTCGAGGTCGGATTCTCAAATATTGAACGGCCAATTAAATAAGACCATCAAACCATATCAAAACACAGCTTTACCAGAAAAACCTATGTGAAAATTGCTCTCAAACTGCATGCGTGGATTTTCCTCAGTCCACACATAACTTTTGCGAGTGTTATTAAATGATGCCGTCGCGGGTAAATGTTGCTTTATCCGTTAAAAGTATGCGCGATACAACATATAAATTGTAATTATTATTTATATCAATTATTAATTAATTATACGTTTATTATAATCCTCCGGTTGTAGGTGTTGCACTCTCTAAACATGGTATGGGTAAAGCCTTGCTTAGTTAACTCTTCTTTGATTGGAATATCAATTGAGTAGCAATTCTTCGTGAGCTGTATCAGAAAAATATCTACTAGATTCAAGAAATATTTTCTTCTAATTTCCTTGACGAGGAGCTCGTTCTGATGTTATATCAGCCCTGGGAAGTTTTCCTCAGTCTCGCCAGTGTGTTCGAAATATAAACTCCTGAGGAAATACGTTATTTATATAGGTAATGAAATGATGGGGAAACGTTGACGAATATAATTCTTCAACCAGCTTTAGAGCTGTAGCACTCAATATTGCAAAAACCATAAAACAAACAACAGTATTTGCATATTCAAGATGTAATTAAGGGTTGTTCATATTTGTAAACACTTTAACGGTACACACGTTACGAAAATAACATGTTACATTCACTTGTTCATAATACACTGACCACTGGCTCTTCGAATTTGTCAATTTTGTTTTTCGAAATTTATAAACTCGTACAATTCCGATTGTCATTTGGTTTATCGAATCAATTAATCAAGATTTCACTGAAGACAGGGAGAAAACGTCTAGTGTTCAATGGGCGCATTTTCGAACATTTACTAAATTGGAAAGTCAATTTGATTGCGATAATGAGACTGTATGAAACTTTGGTTTAATTGTCGTTACGCATAAAATGATTAAAATCTCTCTCAATCCGATAAGGAATTATATATGAGGCTTTTTTTACATGTTATTATCTAAACCATCGTCCGTTCCTCCCGACTCACCCTATATACTGTATACATATACATATAAAAATATCTATAATAATAATATAAATATATACAATATAATATATATATTACTATATTAGTATATATATATATTAATATATATTATATATATCTAGGTATATATATATATATATATTTAATATATATATATATATATATAGATTATAAATGTTATTTTTAGGCACTGATCCTAATCTGATACAATTCGAAGACAGTAAATAAAGAAAACATTCATGTAGTTAATAGAAATTACAGATTTGTCTCGGATTGAACCACGCCTGTGCGAAGTGAGTACCCAATAACCCGATGCTATACTAACTGGCTATCCTCGCAAACCATGGTTTGGAGGATAGCTCAGTTGATATAGCATCAGATTAGTATTACTGTCCTCATTCGCACATGCGGTGGTTCAATTCTCAGAGAATGCTAAGTAATGTTCTTTATTCTTCCTCCCCATTATTTGTACATATAGCTTCTATTTTCTTTTTATTAATATATATATATATATATATATATTATATATATATTTAGTACATAATATTTAATAATTCACCTTTATATTATATATATTATATATATATTAATCTAATACACAAATAGTTTTTTTATAATTCTAATTTAGATATATATATATAAAAACTAAAGTAGCAAGGATTTAGGAAAACGTCGATTGATAAAATGATTTTATAGGTCCAGGGGAATTTTGAGAATTTCTTCATTCTCAAAATTTTTGTATTTTCTTAGAATTTTGGAAAATTGGAGAGCCTGTGATGTTAAATCTTTCCTAAAATATTCTAAGAGTTCTAGTAGTAATAACATAAATTAAATACCTAGGGAAAATAAGTAATTATAATCTTGTCAAATACCTAAGTGTTGTTATAATATATTTGTGAATATAGATTACTGTGATATATATGATCTTATATATGCAGGGTGAAATTATGCTAGAGATTAGTACATTAATTAAACTTTCTACCTTATTCTTTAGTATATCATAACTATATCGCCTAGATATATATATATATATATATTTATAGTATATAATATATATATATTATATATATATATATTATATTAAAGCTAGATTGGGGTCCCTTACCACTTGTTTATGCCATATAATATTGATCATGGATTTTCTGATTTCTGCGTTGCATTTTTGTGCACTAACACCCCTTTGGAACCTGGAACAGCTGCTGATATATATATATATATAAGTATATATTAATAAATATTAATACGACTAAATACTATTTGAAATAATATTAAAGTATATTTAATAAAGATATACTTAATTAAAATAATATTATATTTATAACTTATTGTAATACTATTATTGTGATAAGCTTAACTTTGTCAATATAATATATAGTTATAGTATAATTATAATTAATAAGTATATATTTAAGTATGAGTGGTGATGATGAGTTATTTTCAATTTTAGTGACCATATAATATATGGTATATAATATATTATTAAAATAAATTAATATAAGGGTCTATATATATATATAGGTAGATATATCATTAATATTATATTATTATATAATTATATAATATAATTATAAGTTTATATCTATTTTAATATATTATGACATTCTTAAATAAATCTATAATAAAACTATATTAAGGTTAAAGATAAAAAAAGACAAAAATGATTTTGACAATTTCTGTTATATAGTAGTACGTACATATGTGGATTGAGATAGGATTCGGCGAGCTTCTCATGCTACCACTGAGCATTGGCTAAGGACAGTGACGACTACACAACCAGGGCCTTACTCATTAAGTCAAATCTCAAAGACACATATCAATAATTTTTAATAAGGCTTTATTATTCAAAACATATCATGAAGGTCTTCTTAAATATAGGTAGGTGTGCGTGAGCTTCGATTCTATAACAAGGATTCTTCTTCAGACGCATTAAGTTGAAGACCAAGATATTAAATTTATATAAAAGAGTAAAAGGCGAAATGTAACATCTAAAGTTAGTTTAAAAAATATTATATTAAAAATTATATATAACAGAA
>JABUQX010120709.1:0-14378 GCA_015478945.1 Trachelipus rathkii | reverse complement strand
CGGTAACGAGATACGTCATGTGCGTCTGAGCGCGCCGCGTGGCGCATACACATACACATTATTATTTATATTACTATCGATGTTATTTATACATAAAATGGATTTCTAGAGAGACATCACAAAAGGTGATGTATTTTTTTTTACGCTCATCTTTCCGACTTCTGAGTTCCGCCGAGGTTCTTCTTCGCATACTCTGGTTCTGAGTTCCGATTATATATCTACATGGGTTAGTATTGTTAACGTTATTCGTCTTTTTGACCCTTTTGGTATATGATTACTTCGCTTGTATGACTAAAACTGAATCCCTCGCGCAGTTTCTGGTGACCGTAGCGTCACCTCTAAGGGTGCCTTCCCTTACGCCCAAGCGTCAAATTCTTCCTGCGACAAACCATGTTAGCTTAACGTATAGCAAACATTTGGAGTGAGTCTATATGATACGTAATCTCATCGAGACGAGGATTATCATCCCTCTGCGCCCCCCGTTAAGGGGGGACGCTGCCCCCTCTTAAAAAAAAAAAATAATCGTAGAAGATTGAAACTCAGAGAAGACTGTGAGATTCGTGGAGTCTGAGACGGTAGTTGGAGTCGGATCGAGTAGACAGAGTCGGAGTCAGATTCGTTTTTTCGGAGTTCCAGGGATCCCTACCAGAGATGTGGCCCCCTTTGAAAAAAAATATATTAGAAGAAAAATTTAAAAATTGCAGTAAACATGAGAAGAAGAAGGAAAGAATGAAGAAGAAGGGGAGAAAGGAGGAAGAAGAAGATATGAGTGAGTCGATATATCACACAATGGATTTGAACCACTCTTATTTGTGGCCAAGTTAATAACATTTTGTGTAATGAATACAATATTTGTGTCTTATATAGGTTATTGTGGATCTGTAGAATTTTCGCAATATAATATTCTTTCTAACAATTCAAATAACTAAAAAATAAATAAATGCTGTATGTCGACGTTTCTTACACCTTTCTACGTTTTAAACTTACAAATTTACGTTTTCTACATACCCTAAAGCCAGCTAAATCCACTAAATCAAGCCACCCATCCCAACCCCCCTCTACCTCACCCTCCCTGACCACTCTCGTGATCTATTGACCACTCTATTGATTCAAGTTCCCATTCGAGTAGTATTTCGCATAAACATAACATAAAATCAGCTTCTTCCTATACACAAGATCAACAACACCTGCAATGCTGACCGTACACAAGTCCGCTCACACCTTAATAAAGCCTTCACTTAGCATCATCTGAACCTAAGAAAAACACTGTACAACGACCCAAACTTAACTCATTTTAAACAGTGAATAAAACTCGGTCTAACATTAACTAATAACTGAATAACTTATGGAGCAATTAAAGATAACAACATACACTCCAAAAACGTAACGTATTCACACTTGTGTTCTAGCATATCTTCTACTATAGACCAATGTTAATTACGACTGACATTGGTACATACTTTACAGCGTAAAACCTTTCACCCTATAACCTTGCCCCTTAATTCAGTCACTCACTAGACGGTTGAAAGTATTGCTAATATTCTACAAAGTTCTATTAAGTGAAAGCTAACATGATTAACATAACTGAAGAATTATTAAATACAACGACTTAATTACCTTGACACATCTTAGGTATAGATTCTAAAACAGCTAACATAACAATAAGATCCACACTTAACACTCAGTTAAAGTATACAACAAGACTCACAAAATCATCGTTTCCTGATTCATGCTTTATCAATAACATATCTTCAACTATTGACAAATTGTTTAATTTTTTACTATAATAGTATAATTACTATAATAAATTAGCATAACCGTACCTAACCAGCATAATCAATAACCTAACTGGTAAAGACAAACAAAAAAGTTTTACTCTTCTGCTTAAAAGCTAACTATGAACATTACAATACTTAACACAACACACACACACACACACACACACATACACACACACACAGCACACACAACCAGACGAAAATAAATACCACCATCCCATCAGCAATGTACTCAATAAAGCGAACGATTACGAGGAAGCTACCAAAACAACGTTGTTCGGATTTCTATACACATATAATTCTTCATTGCAACAAAGCGTCCTATATAAATACATAAACACACATACTAAATACATAAAAATCACCTGTCTCTATTTTAACATATATCTAATCTCATCCGATCTCCAGCGAACCCATAGGATTTTCAATGGTACTTTCTATATATCTTCTCTAAAGATTCAATTACCCTTTTAAAGAATGTAAGTATAAATGTCTTTTCCAGCAACGTACCTAGAACCCATTTCTTCGATACTGTCGAGTTCACACAGCCACTCATTCCTCCTCATACAACAGAGAAGTAAACTCATCCCAAGCCTAGATAGTTATTTAAGCATTTCTGTAGTCCGATATATGGGACAACATGTTTCGTTGTAAAATCGTAGAATTACACCGTGAGCTATATGATTAAGTCATCTAGTATGTCAACATCGTTAAGATGCGATGTTAATTACATTTTTTTATTAAGTCAATGCTTGTAAATTTCAGACGTTCGAACGCTGAAACCATACATTTAACGGTAGAAGAGTCACACATCGATGGGTTTCCAGAAATAGTTCTACCGAGCAAGGGTTTTATGATTGTCACACGACGAGAACACAACGTCTATTCTATTAAAACCACTTACGTTGTCTTCCCCAGTAGATATTCACTAAGCGTTGATTTTTCGGATAAGAAACACTTATCCTCTACTCTACCCATGCAGCAGCGATTTCGATAATCTTGATGAATCCATCAAGCAACGAATAAAGGTCTATTATTTGACCTTTGGCAGAAATACAAGCAACGCCTTAACGACTGCCATTTGGTTTACGATTAAAAATAAATGACACATCATTGGAATAACGAAGCTCCTTGTGAAGATATCAACAAACAGACGTGGAGATGCGGGGATATGTCATCGTACCAGTCCAGCGAAAAAATGTCCTACTGACGGAAATCGTATCCGTAAACAACCCTTAATAATGAGATTCTTTCCTTCAGCCAATCAGAAGAAAGTAAACAAGAATACAACGCACAAAACAACCATATTCAGTTCAAAAGGTGTATATTCTCGCTAGACAACAACAACAACAACAAACAACAACAACAACAAACAACAACAACAACAATAAACATAGTACAAAAAATAAGTTCTTTATATATATACCAACCAACGAAGATATGCTAACGTAACATTGATTTTCACGCTAAATAAAGCTAACATAGACTTTACCCAGAATAAAAATACTTGTAACAATACCAAAAATCTAACACACCTACATACCACGAATAAACAACTACATTACAAAGTCATACTTAACAGCAGATAAAGTATCTTAGGCCCAGCGTACAGACGTAACCTATTCACACTTTTCAAGCATATCTCTAACATATCATAGTTTAATTTCATGTAACACTTATTATTTACGTAACATTTCTAACATGTAAAATTTTGAAAACATAGCACAATAAATAGTTCTTTAATATACTAACCAAGCGAATATAGGTAACATACAATGTTTCCACATAATTAAACTAACATAAGCATCTATTTATGAGGACTAAGATAAATAAGTACAACGACAAACTTAAAACACAACTTACGCACTAATTAACGAGTTTAACATTAACGAAAGTTCCACATTAAACCTGTAAAGTAAGAGCTAGCATTGCATACAAAACGTAAACCTATTCATACGTTTTTAATGAATTTCTATAGATACTGGGCCCACGAAGATAGAGCTTACGACACTAAATTTTAGCGTTCAATAACAGCTAAATGTCATTAACCTGAACTAAGAATATAATGTACAATTGGAAACCTAACATACCTCAGTGGCATGAAATAATCAGGCTAACATCTGAAAATTCCGTACTTACAAAGTTAAAGTAAGCGATACAGTGCAGTACACTACTCGATTTTAGTAGTTCCCGCTTTGGCGAGCAATATATTTAGCCAGCAGATAAAGCCGTTTATCTAAACAAAAATCCCTTAACAAAGTGACCAATCTATTCAAAGATGCCACCATCTAACTATGAATTGACCACTATCTTCATCAAATGTCAATCGTTTCGAGTATAACATCATTAGAACTATGAATAAACGTAGCATTAATCAAAAGTCGTAGGCAAACCTAACATACTCAACAAAAAAACCTAAACCTAGGCTCACGTTTCTAACACATCATCTTCAGTAGTGTTGTAATATCTAACAAAAACTCATCATTTCTCTAACAAACAGTGTTCTAAAATACCTAGCGTATGAATAATACGCTAAACATCCGAAAATTCCCTACTTATCAAAATAAAGTAGCTAACAGTGCATACAATACTCGAATGCCACTTTTCCAGCATTTCTGCAACAGGTAAAGACGTATTATCTAACAAATTCCCTTAAAAAAAGTGGCCATTCTATCAATACATGCATCTTGAACTATGAATTGGCACTATCTTCATCAAAATGTCACTCGTCTCGAGTATAACTCATTTGAGCTATGAATAAGCGTAGACATTAGCAAAATCTCGAGCAAACCTAACATTACTCAACCAAAATCTTAACCTAGGCTCACGTTCTAACATTTCATCGCCAGTTAACACAGTAATCATCTTACAAAACTTCATCATTTCTCCAACAAAATCAGTGTTATTTCACCAGTCATGTAATATTTAACATAACGTACCTAACTTACGAATTAAACAGGCTTCATTAACCAAGAGTTCTAAAGCAAACACATCACCTCCCAAGAGAAACCAATGGATGCACCCATTGAAAAGGTTGTGAACCTGAGAGTGGATCGACCGAGGGGTGTAAATCGGGTTTTATCCCCTCCGAAGGAGGGTAAGATCAGCCCTGGGCTGATGAACCTAAAAACCCGCTTAACACCCCTTCGGGTGATACCCAACTTCAGATTCACACCCTTTCAAATGGGCGCATCCCTGTGGTTTTCTCTTGGAAAGTAATGTGTTGCTTTAATACATCTTGGTTAATGCAAAGCCTGCTTTCCAATTTCTGTAAGTTAGGTACTATGTTAATAATTCTATGACTGGGGAAATTAACCATGATTGTGGAGAAATGATGAGTTTATTAAGATATTACTGTGTTAACTGCATGATATTAAAACGTGAGGCTATGTTAAATTTTGATTGAGATAAATGTTAGGTTGCGAAGAAGTTTTGCTTAATGTCTAACGCTACGTATCATAGTTCAATGATGTTATACTCGAGACTAGTGACACTTTGATGAGATAGTGCTTTAATTTCATTTATGTTCTATATTTTCATGTATTGTGCACAAGTTTGGCCACTTATTTAAAGGAATTTGTTAGATAAATACGTCTTTACCTTGTTGCTGATATGCGGTAAAAGTGGGAACATATCGAGTATGTGTATGACCGTAGCTACTTATCTTTGATAGTACGGGAATTTTCAGGATGTTAGCGATTTATTCATAACTAGAGTATGTTAGCATCTGAATTTGTGTAGAGAATATGCATGATGTTTTTAATATTAACTTGTATGAAATGTATTAATCTGACGATTATTGTTTAAGAAACGTGAGCCTTAGGTAAGTTTTTTGAATTAATGTTAGGGTTGCCCTAGACTTTTGATAATGATCTACGTTTATTCATAGGGTCAAATGAGTATTCGAAACGAGTGACACCACTTTGATGAAGATAGTGCCAATTCATAGCTTCAGATTGGCATCTTTGAATAGATTGTCACTTAGTTAAAGGGATTTGTTAGATAATACGCTTTACCTGTGCTAATATGCTCGAAAAGCGGAAAACTATCGAGTATTGTAATTGACCCTGATTTTAAAGGTCTTACTTTACCTTTGTATAAAGTAGGAATTTTTCAGGATGTTAGTTATTATTCATGCATGAGTATGTTTTAGTTTGCAATGTACATTATAGTTCTTAGTTCAGTGATATGACATTTACTATTGAAGCTAAAACTTTTCGCGTATAGCATATCTTCGGGGTCACATATATATAGAACTTATTAAAAAGTATGAGATAGGTTACGTTTTGTATGCATTGTATGTTACTTTACAGGTGTTATGTGTGGACTTGTTAAAGTTAACTGTTTATTAGTGCGTTAGTTGTGTTAAGATTTGTCTTTGTACATTATTTTTAGTTCATATGATGCTATGTTAGCTTATATATTGTGTGAAACATGTTAATGTTATACCATTATTCGTCTGTGTTAGTTAATAGAAAGAACTCATTTTTTGGCTATGTTTATCCGAAATGATAATCGAGATGCTACGTAAATCAATAGTTTAATGTTAAAATTAACTATGATAGTTAGAGATATGCTATGAAAAAAGTTAGTGAATAGGTTTATACGTCTGACTCTGGCTAGATACTTACTGCTGTTATAGTATTTGGAACTTGTAATGTTATTGTTTTTTGTGGTAATGTGTATGTTAGATTCTTTATTTGTACCAGTTTTATATTCTTAGTTTGTAGAAGCTGTTTTAGCTTATTATGCGTGAAAACAAATTTTACGTTAGATTATTTCGTTGGTGTGGTATATAAAAACTTCATTTTTTACTATTGTTATTGTTGTGTTGTTTGTGTTGTGTTGTTGTTGTTGTTTGTTGTTGTTGTGTTGTGTTTGTTGTGTTTTTGTTGTGTGTTGTTGTTGTGTGTTTGCGAGAATAATATACCCTTTTGAACTGATATGGTTCGTTTGTGTGTATTCTTGTTTTACTTTCTTCTGATTGGCTGAAAGAAAGAAATCTCATTACCTATAAGTTGTTTACGCATACGATATTCACGTCAGTAGCGACATTTTTTCGCTTGTACTGGTATCTATGACATCTCCCCGCATCTCAACGTCTGTTGATATCTTCACAATGAGCTTCGTTGATCCCAATGATTGTGTCATTTATATTGATATCTAAAGCCAAATTGGCAGTCGTTACGTTGAGCTTATTTCGCCAAGGGATCCAAATAATAGACCGTTATTCGTTTGCTCTTGATGGATCATCAAAGATTATCGGACATCCTTGCTGTATTGGGTAGAGGATAAGTTGTTTCTTTATCCGAAAAAATCAACTGCTTAGTTGAAATATCTAACTGGGAAACAAACATAAGTGATTAAACTTAATTAGAAAGACGTTTTCTCGTCGTTTGACAATATTTTTAAAAACCCTGATTAACGCAACTACTGGAAACCTATCGAATGTGTGACCTTCTACCGTACATGTTAAGTCCAGTCGTGTCGAATCGTTTCTAGAAATATTGTACAGCATTGCTTAAAAATAAAAAACGAATTAACATCGAACGTATGCATGTTGGTATGCATACTCGATGACTTTGTTATAGATAAGAAGACATGAGATAAAAGACCCCTTTTTCTTGCTGCTAAAAATCGATTGAGATTCCACTTTGTCTACTGATAAGCTGATAAGAATAAAATGGGTTCAAGTATTGTTAATAAGGGGATATCAGATTAGTCTCATGTTATCAATTGGTATATATGGATGCAGAAATGTATAAAATGATGAGATGGAGGTGCAGTGAGTCCCCCTATTAATGGATATTGTGTGGTGGAACTAAAGAGTTAAATTAGAGAATTTGCAGGTTTCAACGAACCCTGAGTTTGAAAAGAGTAATATTTGGTTTGGGTGTTGGAGGAGGATCGTATTTCTTGTGAGCAGTGAACAAGGTCAGTTTAATATTAATATGTTTGATGAAAAAGGAACGATTATGCATTGAATTAAAATAATAAAAGAAGGTCTGTACAATAAATCGGTAGATGAAAAGACTAATCTTGAGTGCGCTAGGTTACATGAGGCATGTTGTTACCTGTGTAATTGATAGTATTGAGACTATGGTCTTGAATAACATATAGATCAAAAAGTCAATTGTTTCAATGGACAATCTAGGGCTGATTAGTTGAGAAGGAAATTGATAAAATGATAATAACGTATAGAATTATGTAAGTGTAAAAAGCAAATGAGAGAATATGAAAGTACTTGAGATGTTGTCATGTGCGAAAGATTAATGATAGTCGTGGGTTTTAACGAATAGTGGGTGAGTTGTGGGAACGACCGATAGGAGACCGAAGAAAAATAATTGATTCATAAAGAATCCGATAAGGAAAAGGTATTGCAAATAAAGCATAATAGAGAATGCGGTTTTTGAGGTTATGTTGTTGCCCAACTGCCAGCGAAAAGCCCTACACCTGACGATATCCATAGTGAGTCCATCGCGTCTCTTTAAGGCTTTAGGTAATTTCTGGACCACGAATCGCACTAATACTTTAGAGCTACTGGCTCTTTCGACTTATTCATTATCTTCTACTACTTCCTCCGTGCATCTCACCCCCTTACCCTATTGGAAAAAAGTAGATGATTAGTGTAATAATTATTATAAAAAATAATAATAAAATAAATATAATAATAATAATAATAAATAAAATAATAATAAAATAAAAAATAATAAAATACTACTTCACTAATTATCAATGGAATTCTATAAATAAAATTAAAAAAAAAACAACCACAAAAACAAAAAGGGGGGAATCACCATGAAACCAATAACGAAATCTTCGCAATGCAATTCAAAATGGTATCCGAGTCCACCACCCCCACTCAAGGTTTACGACGAAAAATTTTAAAGATACATAAAAGGGCATATCCAGGTGTAAAAGTTGGAATGTAGAAAGGGCTTTGCAATTAAAATCCTTGAAGAAAGACTAAGCTGAGACGCTAGGTTTGCAAGAGTATTTTATATCGTTTAATAGCAGGTGAAACTTTATGTATGAAAAATATAAAAATACTAGGTAACAATGTCAGAGACAATCTAGGGCTTTAGTATGAGAAAATTATAAAATGAGAATGAACGCATTAGAGAGTAACCTAAGGTGCAGAGAAAATAAAGAAGAATAGAAAGAAGAAGAAATACCGAACAAACATTTGTCATTATGAAAGAGATAGATAGATAAGAGAGAGAGAGAGATAATAGATCGGTGATTTAAGAGTATAGTAGAGTCGGCGAGACGAACTGCGTGGGAACGTAAAAAAACGGAATTCAGTTCAAAAAAAAATGTCTGAAGGAAAATGAGGGAAGTTGAGTCGAGGAATAAGGTGCATAATAGGAGTGAGCACGCACTTAAACAGAAACACAAAGAAGATAACTGAAACAGACTAACAGACATATGAATATGCCAGTCTCAAGAAAGACATACAAAAAGGATTAAAAGAAGATTATCAGAATGGAATAAAATAAAATAATAAAATAGAAGATAATAATGAAGAATAATGAGAATGGAATGATAATTACGAGAGTAGTATTTAAAAAATGTCACATAGATACCTGTTTTCGTTCACCAAAATTTTGAGCTTCACCGAGAAACGAAACTTGACATCAAAAGATTCCAACAGAATTCTCTTCTTCTGATCAAAATCGATCTCTGGACTAAGACGATAGATGTTCAGCTATTTCTGATTAAATTAATGAACAAACCAGTTCAGTAGAAGTAAGTCAATAAATATCTGCCAAGAAAACTAATGAAAATAAATAGAAGAAAAAATATGAATAATATAATAATAAATAAATAGTTATATATAATAAATAAATAATAATAATAATAATGAGATAATAAAATAATAAGAATAAATAATAAAATACAATAATAATAAAAATAATATAACAAAATAATAGAAGTACAGAATCCGTTCTGAAAGGTAGCGAGAAATAACAACGACACCAATAAAATTACTCGCGAGCAGTGACCTATATGAAAGAGATAAGAGAGAAAAAAAGAATAATAGAATAAAATAAAAATTAATAATAATAATAATATCACGATTAACAATCCACGCACTCTTATCACTGTTTCAAACTTTAATAAAGTATAATAAGGAAAGAATTAAAAGACAACCAATGAACTGTGAGGATTAGAGAAGATATCGACTGCCTGGATGACACTCTTTCCCCTAGCTGAAATATTCTGACGACTAATATTCAACAATGATAGATTTAGAAATTCTGTAAAATTGTAATAGTTACGAGAGTTTGAATAGAGCAATGTCAACTGATTAAGAATATAATAAAAATAAGGATAAATAAGACATTCTATGATTTAATATATTCTACTATTTTAGACGAATATTATTTATGACCTAACCATTATTATATGTGTATTAATATATTATTTAATTTTTTTTAAATCTATCGTATATCAAAGATAACGAACTAATGTAATTTTGCCTAAACTTTAAAGTATATTGGATTATAAATCCTCTCCATTGACCTTGTCTTGGATTAGAGATTATGTAAATTTTAATTGCGTCCATATTCAAGTTTTCTCTAGAGAAGCAAAGGAATAAAGTCTCATTAGATAAACAAATGTCGAAGAGTAATTTACAAAGTTCATAATAAAATAATATTTTAAACTCGATCTTTCAAAAATCCGCCAATCTCCTAGCTCACTCAGCAAGCTCGGATGTATATGCGTTTCAACAGAATTATCAAACTGTGAATAGAGCAATTACGAGTAAAAAAAAAGAAGATCCTAGTCAGACAAAAAAAATCTAAAGAATAGAAGAGATACGAAACAGAATTGAATAACAAATTTTATAGGAGAAGAAATTTCGACATGAAGGAGAAAATCACACAACAATTACTTCGGTAAAAAAAGAAAATACGAAGAGACCCAGGAATTGAGATTAAATTAAGAATAGAGAAAAAGCTTTATTAAGACAAATAGAGAAAGACATAAAAATGATAAATCTTAAGAAAGCCAGGGAAAGAGAGGTCTATCATAGAAATAAAGGAATTAAATACTAAAAGACAATAGTCAATACACCGCAAATCAATAAAATAATGGAATTCAAAATTATCAAGAAAAATATTAAGAAACTACCAATATTGATAGTCGGTTAGGTAATAAAATATATAAAAGAACCACAATAATCTTAATAGATAGAAGATTAATAAAAACCTATAAAAAATAAAATACTATAATACTATATGAAGAGGATAAATTCTTAATATTACAAAAAACATAAGCCATTAGAATATAGTATATAAAAAACAATGGGATGATTTAGTGATTTTCAGATCATCCCAAGATCCAAACTGTAATGATACAGGACGGTATACAGCCACAACAACACCAGATAAAAACAACACACACCAAAGAAATCACACCGCATATATAGACAAACATGTGTCTATAACGACACAAAAATAAGAAGTTAACAAATAAATAATAAAACTAATAAACAGGCCTTGGATTTAAAATACACGAAAAAAACTTTTGCTGAGTGTAATGAACTAAAGATAAAAAAATAATATTAAAAAGAAAAAGGAAAATAGAAACCTTTAAAGTATCTCGTGACGAGACAAATGGAAACTATGTCAAAACTATTTATATCAAGTACAGGAATAGTATATATCTTCTATTATGAGTAACAAAACATTAGAGCATATATTAATTATTTACGTTGATTATATATAAAAGCCAGAGATCAAGAGAGGCAAAGAGCTCTTAAATACAGACAACAATAACATCATATGATAAAAAAAAGAGAATATTGTATTAAGAAAAGAAGATATGATACCATTAAAACAACAAATAAGCAGGCGAAAAGAAAACTAAATTTTAATAAAATTGAAATAAATAAGTAAATATATATACCATATCTATATATATAAAAATTATGAAAAATGAAATAACTATTTACTAGAATAACTTTATGTGGAGAGTTTCAAAAATGTTGTAAATCAATACGTAAAAATTTTGAAGGTACAAAAAATATTATAAATTGAGACTGATCGCTTAATAAAAAAGAAATGTTAGGTTGAAAGTTGGGAAAAAACTGATAAAATAACCCAAAGGATAAAGAGAATAAAACTAATGGAAATACATTCAATTAGACTTCAAATATGTAATAAGACTATTACACTATGTGAAGATGCACCTAACAAAATATACATGTACCGGACGGAATGAATGAAGAAGAGAAAAATAGAGTAATTGCGAAGCATAATTATATTAGTACCAAGAAATATCTACACCAAAACGAATCGTGGGTCCCAATGCAACAGTTCTTCATATAATAAATTAGTAACCAATTATTAGAAAAATAAAGTAGACATAATTTATATGTAATTGATTATGCTACTCACTATCTGATCAAGTGCTATGGTATATAAAATTAAAAGTCTAATAGAAGTCGCTGAGAAAATATAAAAGACGAATTAAGTTAATTTTGAGTAATAATCACAAGGAAAAGAATCCAGACAACAATATAATTCAAATTAGGAATAAAAGATTGCATAAAAGTACTATATATGTATATGCTTCCAGCTGAAACCCTACTTATATAATATGAATAAGTGTAACTGGCATAAAAAATTGGTCTTATATAAATCAATAAGAATAAATAAAGAGAAGGAGTTATCATTTGCACGGGCTAAGAGTCAAGACTTGCCAAAAGCAGATAATAAGCTTTATCAACCTAAAAAAAAAACGTCCAATAATGGAATGAAAATATATAATTCCTACTTGATGATAAAACCATATAGTGAACAGAGTTGGTCGAATTGCGAGCTTTCCTAATAAAGGATTTAAAAAGAATCATTACGAAGTGATTACCTTGAGTTTCACTAAACAACAATTAGACCATAGAACATAATAAAAAATGAGAAAGCTGCAATTATTAGAAAGTAGAGAGATAAAAACACACTAAATTGAGAAAGTACACGTAATAAAATGAATATAGGAGATATAGATTCAATATGGAAAAATTCTCACCTAGCGAGAATCCACCGGAATGAGACAACACAAAACTTGTAATATAACATTTACAATATGGAAGCATGGAGGTCTTCTAAACACACATTAAAACTCATAAGTTAAACCTAACCTATCCAATCAATAATACCAGGCGCTAAATCTACGAATAACACCTGAACCAAAAAGCATGAACACTAGAGGAAAAAATAACCTAGGAAAGAATACAACACGTATAAGTAAGATGTGTAGACATGCTGATATATCGAGTAAACAGTACAGAATATTATAAAATTCAAAAAATCGCAAAAAGAGAGAAGAACTACAGGAACCCACCGGACAAGCAAAAGACTTTACATCCACCCCAAGCAGCTGAGTAAATTATGAGTGATTTACACCACTAACATCATAATATACCCATCTAAGCTGTGAAACATCAAAAAACTGTTAATACAAGTTAATATCGATTAGTGTGGTTCATGAGGACTTACACTTTATAAACGGGTAGAACCCTCTAGCACGTAAACATCATAACTGCTTCAAATAAGTCGCACCCAAATTATCTTTTTAAGATATAGTATATTACTTTTACATATATTATTTATTATTTATATACACATCCACCCCCAAAAATATATATAATAAATATATCTCAATTATAGTTACGAAATGATACTACAATTTTCACAACTTAAATCTATTATATATTTAATAAATTAAAGATCAGTTTTTTTTTTAGAACCACAGAAAAATTCTATATATATATAAACCTATAAAGTATGGTTTATCAACATTATTTCTGAATAAATTAATGTTGTCCGTGACAGTTCACATTTTATAAGAGAACTATTAATCCACTTCTCAATTACCACTGAAAGTTAAGAATAAACTATATCTACAATATGGGTTGAATAATCTATTATTGACAAAATGTCAAAATTTTCATTGTGATGATACACATAAAATCATATCTAAAAATTGCCTGTTTAAAAATATCAATATTTCAATTTAGTTATTAAAAACATTCTATAATTTTCCCTTTTTATTTCAATGATACGTAAAATAAGAATGATATATATAATTCACGTATCTGCTCGTATGATCTATACCTCCATACAGCTGTATTAAATTAGTCCCTATATCTTAATATTCACTATTCAATATTTCAATAATTCTTTTATTTGACATATGGACCTACACCAAAACTCTACACTGTCAGAATCAGATGAGGTCTAAACTAATTATCATAGAGAGTAAACATTATTACTTAATTATATTCAATTTCTATGCATAAAGCCTAACTTATTCTTCTAACATATTCACAGCACATGTTTATGACCAAAGATTAAATACCTATTAACTAATACCCTTAGATCTTATTTCTCTCAACACAACTTTGATAACGGATCATCTATTATGTAATATACATAATTCTAATTGTCCTTAACCTCACAAAATGTATAACCTTTATTATATATCATATAAATTCATTATTACCCACATATTTACCAATTACATATTACTTATCAACAATCGCACTCTGAGATAATAAATCTTCCAACAATATATCAATATTCTCACAAAAAT
>JABUQX010120708.1:0-12500 GCA_015478945.1 Trachelipus rathkii | reverse complement strand
CTTTCTAGAGTGTTGTTCTTAGTTGTAGCGGGATGTTCTGGAGGGCACGTTAGTTTATGGAGGGCTGAATTGTTTGGGCGGGTTTTTGAGGTTATTTCCAAATGTGTATGAATGTGTTTTGAGTAGGGAAGTGTTATTTTGGGGGAGTGGGAGATAGTTCTAAAGACGTCGCCATAGTAGATGGCTGGCAGAAGATGGGAGGGGATCTTAAACGAAACTTGTACTGTGCCATTCTTGGTAAAGTAGTTAGTGAACATGTGGTAGAGAGGGGTCTCAGAGAGTTCTGGGCGTCTTAAAATTGGGCGGGCCGAAACAGGTTCTATCCTATGCAGAGATTGTCTAGAATTTGGTTTCTACTCGTATAGGAATTTCGGTTCCTCATAAGCAGTGCTGGATACGAATCCAAAACATACTACGATAGAAACACAATTGAAGATTGTCAGAATTGGTAGAATTCGGTTTCTCATAAGAATCCAGAAGTGCTGGATAAGGTGCTTTTATAGGGGCAACCCTGTATTTGATGTTTATGCAGGGCGGTCTCTATGTTTTTGTAGTTCTCTGTAGTTTATTCTATTAGTAGGGAAGTTGGCAGTACCACGAGAAGTTGATCCATAGTCTTGATTTGTAGTTGTTGAGATTGTTTGAATGTTGATAGGGGTTGTTTCATTACTGAAAGTTGGGTTGGGACAAATTCTCGAGGACATTTAATTTTTTACTTGCTATACTTTTGATGTTTTGAATGTAAAAGCTATGGTGTAAAGGTTCTGAAGATGGTGTATTCGAAGGTTTTTTCTAGAGTATTCTTGGGGTGGTTTTGTTTAGCTGGAAGAATGATTAAGTTTAAGGTTACTTGTGGGTGGGGGGGAATGATTGGTGTCTGTTTGTGGTGATCAAGGTGATAGGAATGATTTCTCAGCAGAGGCTGACATTCTGTTGAGAAGATAACCAAGCTTCTAGGTGGTTAGGTAAGTCATCTTTGAGCTGAAGTTCGTTAGGCAGTAGGTAATGAGGGGTCTTGATATGGTCCGATTAGTTTAATGTCCGTCTGCGTAGGTTAATATTTTGAATTGAGAGAGTTTTTTAGGGAAGGTACAGGTATATCGGCCCTGTAAAATAGTTCAAAACAGGAATGAGACGATTAACTTGGCTCCCCTGATGGACTCCGTTTCTTTAATTATTACCGCTTTTTTGAGTTGGTGCTTGCACTGGCATACTTGAGCTAGTAGTTCAGATATAAAATTAGGATAGCCCAATTTTTTAGTGATTGGTTATTGGGGAAGGGAGAATTTAGAAATTTATTGGATTTTAGAATCTGCTCTTTCATTTGGTCTTGGGATAGGCATGGGTTGTTAGATATTTACCATTGAGGAGTTTTATATATATTATATACTATCAAAATTATTTAGTTAAATTTTCAAAGTAATTTTAATTATATATGTTTATAGCTAAATCTATTATGGTGTATACTAGAGATATATATAGGCATGACATTATAAGTTTCAAAGACTCCGTTTTAAAATAAATATATCTGAAGTTAACATTGTGAAGTGATGATGAAAGTTAGGTTAAGTTTAGCGTTAGATTAGGTTAGTGGTTACCCAAAAATTTAATGTATATTACCCTAAAATTATTAAAAATAACGATACATTAATTATTGATTTTTCGCTCCTGGAGTCTACCACTTATAAATAGCCATAATATATATAATAATATATATATATATTATATATTATATATTATATATTATATATATATTATAATATATATAATTATATATCTATAATATATATATATATATATATATATATATATATTATATATCAGGGGCGTATTACATAGGGTAGGCCGGGTTACGAGTAGCTCCTATCCCAGATAGTTAATTTAAGTCTTTTTTAATAAAAATTATTTAAATAGCTAAAGTAAAATAAATTATTAGAATTTTATATGAAAGTGTAAAAATGAAACTTTATAAAATAGATTTAAAGAAAATCAACTACTTTCGTAATAACAATTATAATAATTAAATCATTTGGAAATTTATTCCCTTCCTACTCTGTTCCTGACAGACGGTAAATTGAAATCGGTGGAAAGCGGAACGGGTAGAATCTTCATATTTCATATAAAATATATTGGGAACAAAGCATAAGCGTCATACCTTGCTGCTTAGAGCGGAAAAAATGAGCCAAAATTTCGCGATACGAAAACTTTTCGCTCACCTAGTGAAATCGTACGAAATAATTTTTCAAAAAAGATTTGAAATTTTTTTTTTTCCGATTTCTATCGCCATTGCTCCGTGTTTCTTGTCTCTTCTCATCTCTCCCTCTCTCTACCTCTCTCTCTCTCCTACTTCTCTCTCTCCTCTCTCTTCTTCTTCTCATCTCTCTCTACTCTCTCCTCTCTCCTTTCTTTTTCCCCCCCCCAATTTTTCTTCTTCTCTCTCTCTCTCTTCTCTATCTCTCATAATCTATCTATCTATCTTAATGCTTTAAATATCTATCGTATCCATATTTCTATCTATCTTATCTATCTATTCTATCTATTATCTATCTATAAATATCTATCTATCTATCTAATACTTCCTTATCTATCTATCATAATCCCCAACGAATATATCTATCATCGTATCTATCTATCATATCTATCATATCTATATTTATCATTCTATCTATCTATCTATCTATCATATATCTATCTATCTATCTATCCCAAACTGTACGATATTTTAACTATTATTGTCCGGTTTGTCATAGTTTTCGAAAAATAAATGTTTTTACACGATATATTTTTGCTCGTTAGTTATTTTAAGTTAATAGGAACTAGAGGCACGTGAAGGTGTTCGTGCTTTATTGCCAATTTTAATTTCATATCGTAAACATTTTATAATTAAGTGTTGTTTACCTTTATATAATTAAAATAATTATTAAAATTCTGGTAGCCTATAGTCAGGCTCTTGAGTCAATCTTATGCATATTTAATACACATAAATAAACATAGGTTTATATATTCAAAAGGACGTGAAAATTAAATTTTTTCCTTCAAATAGATAAGGACGTATTGCCAGTTAAAGAGGTTTCGTTAATATATATATAATACCTATTTATACTATATACTATATATATTATAATATATATATATATATATATATATATAATAAATATATATTATATAATATATATATATATATATATATATATATATATATATATATATAGAATATATACATAATATCATTATATAAATATATTATAACTATATATATATATATATATTATATATATATATATATATATATATTTATAATATATATATATCAACTTTGCCTTACCCAAGTGTAATCTTCAAGGTACGCCCCGACTGATATTATATATATATAGCTTTACATAATCCGCTTCCGTTTTAAAAGGTTTTCTAATCTTATCACTTAAGTTAGCAACTATTATAGCAATGAAAAAGATTCCTTCGAAAATCAAAATGAATTTCAGCAATTTCCCAAACTAAGTTTTGTTGCGACTTTGAACATTTATAACCTAAATTCTTGCAATATATTTTACGTGCATGTAAACTTTTGCTTTTATTCTACAGACCAAAGTAGCATTATTATTTTAAGTATGTTTTCAAATTTAATGACTTTAATAATAATACATAATAATAATAATAATAATAATAATAATATTAATAATAATAATAATAATTAATAGTAATAAATATAATAATAATCTATTTTAATTAATTAATTATTATAAATTTATTCATTGTAATAAAATAATAATTATTATTATTTGTAATAATAATAATTATTATTATTATTGTAATAATAATAACTAATTATTATTATATTATTATTATTATTTATTTAATTATTATTATTATTATTATTATTATTATCATTTATTAATATTGAAATATCATCATTAAATATTTATTAATGGTAAATAATAATAATTAATAATAAAAATAATATAATAATAAAAATAAGTAATAATAATAATAATAATTAATAATAATAATAATAATAATAATTAATAATATAATAATAATAATAATAAATAATAATATAAAAGAAATAATGGCCAAGTTTACAACTAATAATATAAAATAATAATACATAATAATAATAATAATAATAAATTAATAATAATAATGAATAATAATAATAATAGATAGAATAATATATAGCTTAGAAACAAGAGATGTATTGTTACAAAATACAATCTCGTTTACAACACATATGTTTATGGGGATAACCTATATAATTACAATATATTTCAGAATAACCCTAAAACTTTAATGGTTTCAGCTAGGTAATATTAACCTAAATGTTCCTGTTAATCCTGAAACAATGGAATATGTCAATCATCGGCAACAGAATATGTCGGAATTCCAACAAAAACAAAAATCCAAATTGAGAAAACAACTAAGGAATTTCTTTAGTATATAAACAAAAACAGGAATAAGGCCTGCAACTTAACAAAAAAAAACTAAGAAAATTTCCATTAATTTTCAAACTGCTTGGTAAAGATGTTACTCCTCTGCGTATAAACAAAAAACCTACCGGGATATTAATTTTGCAAGGGATGTTAACCCAATATATTTTCACATCAAATGGCTGGAGAAAACTTAATATCACGGAAAAAATATCACTGTACTGTTACTATTTTGTAAAAGCTATCATAAAGAAATATGAATAATAATATGAGAGAACATTTATAAGGATGAAAAAACGTACGTAAAGACACTTCTTAAGACAATGGAAACATATCTAATGGTATTTGCACCTCTAAGATATATCTATCTATATCAAAACATCAAATTAATAGAATTCTTAGAAGCTCGTGATTATGGTAAATCAGTACAACTAAATATACTTGCCAAGATCTTGTCCAAGAATATACGTCCATCAACACCGTCAATTTAACAACAAAAACTGTCAATTCTAATATACATTCAACTCCTCTAGCTTGAAAATTGCGTGCCATCCACCCAGATTGAATAAAACATTAGTTTCTCAACAGTATCGCATGAAAATACCGTTTAAAACACACTCTACATCCTAAGATACCAAATAATTTTCAACATGTGGAAATTTCAGGGAAATAAATACCGTACTTTCTAAGAGTCTAAATTCGTTATGATTGAAATTTTAAGAAAAAGCCCGTAATTTTGTAGAAGTTCTTACAAATTTAGTTATTCAAACAGGTTTTCCACAAACTAATGAAATATCGGTTATTAAACCTAAATATTGAACATTTTTCCATTTTAAAACGTCCTCCTAATTTTTTAAACACCTAAACATAAGAATAAAATTCTTATTTGACTAACTGCTATGTCAATGAGTTACCAAATGAAACACCTTTATATCTCATATAATTGCTGCGGGAAAAGCCCGACAAAATATCTCCTAATTTTTCTAATATCGATTATCTTATCTCATATTAATTTCAACATGTTGAATCTTTTAACGGAAAATCTCGTATTCTAATATATCTCTTAAATTCGTATATGTTTTGAAAATTACATAGCAATAGTGGTTAATTTTAGGATAGTTTGATAAATTTTTTACTAAAACAGGTTTCACAACTTAATGAAATATTGTGTATATAAAAACAAATATTTGAAATTTTCATAAAAAACGTTCAATTAAACACCTAAAACAATTATTAATTCTCTTTCCTTTTTTTTTTAAGCTGAAATTTTCAATAACGAAAAGTATTTTTTTTTCTTATACAAATTACCCCGTCTTTTAAACTCAACATATTTTATAATGATACTACCAAAATAATTCCATGTATGTAATTTATGGAAATGATTTACCGAGTTCTTTAAACTGTTAATGCGTGAAAATTTAATAGTGAAATAAACCTCTTAAATTACTTAATATATTTTTGCTCTACAAATGTTATGCATGTTTGGTTTGCACTAACACATATTAATAGGAATTTTTTTTATCTTTTCCCATCAGAATTTTTATAAAGACTAAAAATAAGCGTCCTCAAGTTAGACACTGCTAAAACTATTAATAAATTCATACTTTTCAGCTTTTTGAAATTGCATTTCCTATGAAACACATTATTTTTTTCAAATTCTTGAACAATCCTGTTTATAAAACTTTTATTTAAGATATTACCAAATTAATTTCAAATTGTTGACTATTTTTTAGGATAAACTTGACTTTTGTAAGAGGTTCATAATTTTTTGTTTGTTAATGGGTGGACAAAATTTTTAAGCCATAAAAAGTCCTGTAATCTTTACGAAGCTATAAAAATTTTTTTTATTAAACACGTTTTTTCTCACACTATATGATATTCTATATTTTGTTATTATTAGAAAACCTCTATTGATAACTTTCTCATTTAATAAACGTCTCAATTTAAGACACCTAAATAAATTAATAAATTCTCTTTTTCTGCTTTTTGAACATTGCATTTTCAATGAATCACATTGTTTTTTCAAATGCTGAAAATACCTGTAAAAGATCAATGTAAGATTTTACCAAATGACATTTCAATGTTGATTAATAGGAAACACGTACTTGACGTGTTAATTGTAATGCTTGAAAATTTTAAGAAACATAGTTTTAGAGAAATTAAATAACTAGGGTTTTTCATCAACTTATATGGAGTGTATATATCTTTGTATTATACAAAATCAAAATTTGAACATTATCAATCTCATAAAATACTCAATTCTTAAGACACTAAAAACAATAAAATTTCTCTCTCGCCTTTTATATAGTTTTGCATTCTTCTTATGAAAACCACTATTTAATTCTCAATATGCAAAATTACTCGTAAAACTCCAAATTATAGATATTAACCTAAATAATTTCTACTAATGGAAATTCAGGAATAAATTCTACTTTTTAAGACTCTTATTATTCTGTTATAATGTGCTTATAATAATTAAGAAAAAGCGTAATTTTAGAAGATTTAATTTTGTTTTAAACAGGTTTTCACTAAATATCTAATTGAAATTAAGTCGTATATGTAAAGATTTTGTATATTTCTAGTTAATAAAAACGTTCTAATAACTATAACAAACTTTATTATATAACATTCACTTTCATGCTTGATAATTGTTCTCAATTTGATACACATTATTCTAAGTGTGCTGTAAATAGCGATTAAAAATCTCTCAAATTATGTAATTTACTAAATAATTTCAAATGTTGAAATTACGAAAAATTTCCGTATCCTTTAAGTTTTTTTCTAAATGTTTGTAAAGGAATAGATTTAAGAAAAAGTTCGTACATTTTTAGAAGTTTATTAATTATTATTTTAAAACAGTTTCTCACAAACTACGGTATAATCTGGTATATTAAAATAAGGAAAACGAATATGACTCATGTAGTTAATTGATAAAAGTAACTAATTATAAATTTGTATACATCATAGAAACATCTATAATGTCATATGCTGATAAATACCGTAAAAACTCAATATAAGATACCTAATAATCAAAGGAAAAGGAAAATGTACTAAGTAGAATATTGAAGTGAATAAGAAAAAGCGTAAATGAAGTAAAAATGAAAACATTGGTCACAACTTAATGGAATATAGATAACAACAACTATAGGTAATCATGAAAAAATCTCAAGTGTAATCACATGAAAACTGTAATAATAAAGGTCTCGCGTGTGGGTGGGATAATCATCGTAGGATACACATAGTTCAAAGCGTGAAAAGCCCGGATAAAACCTGCCAATAAGAAATGCCAAATATATTCAAAGGTGAAATGATAAAAATCTACTGAAGGTGTCAAATGTGTAGTTGGAAATATAAGCTAAAAGCTAAAGACTTAAAAACAAATAAAATCAGTCACAACGAATTGAAAACATTGGTTTATAAAAACATAGTAGTGTGATAGTTCTAAAAATACGTCAATGAGACTCTGTGCAAAAACTATATAAACAATTATGTTCGCTCCTTGGGAAATCTTTGCGCAATGCATAAAATCACCAATTGTGTCTCAAAGGCTGGGATAAAGACTCCGGTAAATAAAGTCAATGAAGATGTATTTATTAGTAATGCCAAAGGGGACAATGGGAAAATCTACTCACTCTTGAGCCAAATTTAATGTGAAATCTAAGAATTAAAGTGTGTCTATTCAGAAGTGTTACTCTATATCTAATATACAGGGTTTAAGTAATATGAAAATTTGGGTATAGAAAAACCAAAATATCGAAGCTCATGTTAAATAACGTTCTAGTATAAATCAGTGTATTAACTCTTATTAATATAATACATTTCTGTGTCAGTCTGGGATATCAATAGTATCCTCATTGTTTTTCCTAATGAAATCAACTATTAGATTACTATTTTTGTTTATTTTTATATTTTTGATTTTTTTATTTATTTTATTCTAAATTTATATTGAGTGGGTAATACTCTCTGTGTAAATAATAAATATATACTCTCATTATAAGATATTATCCAAAAATATTTTCATTTTTCTGAATAAAATCTTTGAAATTGTCGATCTGAGTTATAGTGACCTATTAATGTATATATATTTTACGTAATAATATCGTTATAAATGCTATATAGCTAGTTTTGATATGAGTGTTTAAAATAATAAGATATACATCACATAGTTGTTCGTGTTCCTACTAACTAATGAAATATTTCGGTATTTGTTTATATAATATAATCTTCTACCTTATTAATATATTTGATAAAACCTCTCTCATATAATACCTGGTCTCATATAAGATACCTACCTCAATAACCATTTAATAATACTTTTCTCTGCTGGGATTAATCTGCGTGTTCCATATTCAATTGACACTATCTACTTTATTTTCGTGCTAATTAATTGCTGACATTTAATACCTCCGTTTAAAAACTTCTTACTATTCTTTTATAGATTTTATTCCATTAATTTTATTTCAATATGTCTAGAAATTTAAGGACAAAATCTACCTATTAAGAGTACTAAATTGTTAATGTGAATAATTATATAAGGTAAGACAGCGTAATCTTAAAGTTAAAAATTACTTAAGTCAAGAAATCAGTTTTCACAAACTGAATAAATTGGTATATAAAAAATCAAATATTGAAATTTCATGAAAAACGTCAATCAATTTAAAAGACACCTAAAACTGATTAATGAAAGATCACCTTTTCTGCTTTTTGTAAATAGCATTTCAATGAAACACATTAGTAATATCTCTACAAATGACTGAAGGTAAGGAATAACAGTTAACAACGAACAGTCGAGATGTATGAAGAATTACCAAATTTAAAATTTCAAATGGTGAAATTTTGGAAAATCGTACTTTTAAGAGTATTCTAAATTTGTAATGTGAAATTAAGAAAAGGCGTAATTTAAGAAGTTAAAATTTGTTATTAAACAGGTTTTCACAATAATGAAAATTTTGGCAGTATTAACCTGGCATTGATAAGTGATTTTTCAATGATAAAAATTACTTAAAATTTAAGTACACGCAAACAAAAGTATGACAAATTCCTCCCTCTGTGTTCTGGGAACTGCTTTTGAATCTTGCCACCTCAGCTTTTCCATTATCAACTGACAACACACCGATTAATTTTCAAATGCTGAAAAATTACCGTTAAAACCTCAATTTTAAGATTGATACCCAAATATGTTCTATATATGAGTTGTCACACATTATAGGTGAAAAAATCGTTCTGTTTAAGTAGTTCATAAATTCTAATTAATGTGAAAATTTAAAGACCTACATTCATACACATACTACGTCTCGCTTTCTCTCTAACTTAGAAGTTAAATTTTCTTTTTTTTTAAAACATCTTTTTTTACAAATTAATGAAATATTTGTATATAAAAAACAAATATTCGAAACTTATTACAAAGTCAATTTATAAGACCAAACCAAAAACTATTAATAATATTCACTTTTCAGGTCTTTTACAATTGCTTTCTCTCAATGAAACACATATTCTTTCCAAAGTGTGAAAAATAGCGTAAAAACTCAATTTTTTAAGATTACCAAATTAATAATTTCAAACATGTTTGAAATTCTTAGCGAATAAACTTATTTTTAAGAGTTTTTCCATACAATTTTGTTTAATAGGAAAATAAGTGGAGAAGAAGTTTCAAATTTTAGAAGTTAAATCTTTTTATTAAAACAGGTTTCACCACTAGACAAAATATCGTTATATAAAAACCCAATATTGAAATTTCAATTTTAACAAATCGTCGACTTAGCCAATTCTTAAAACTATTTATATAATTCACTTTTCGCTTTTGATAATTGCCATTCTCCCCTCATAAAACCTACCATTATTCTTTTTCTCCCAAATGCCTGAAAATCCTGTTAAAAACTCATATTCAGATCTAACAACTATATTCAATATCGTTGACATTACAGGATAAAAAATATTTTTTAAGCTTAAGAATTTTTGCGAATGGCCATTCACTAAGCGTAAATTTTTAGAGTTTAAATTTTTTTTATTCAATAAACAGGTTTTCCCATACACTAACAAATACTTTTTGCTTTATTTCTAAAAAACATTCACCATTAAAATTTCATTTAAAAACTCACGTCGCAATTTAAGACATCCTAAAAGCAATTATAAATCTTCTTTTCTGCCTCTTTTGAAATTTGGCATTTTCAACTTGCAATACTACCATTTACATTTCTTCAAATGTCCTGAAAATACTCGGTTCAAAATCAAATCCTCTCAACTTCGTAAGATTAACCAAACAATTTTCTAACATATTGTCGTGACCATACTACAGTGAAAACTCGTTCACCTTTTATAGAGTCTTCTCAAATTTGTAATTCGGTATGAAAATTATACAGAAAAAAGTCGTAATTTAACGTTTAAATCTTTTTTCTTTTTTAATAAACAGGTTTCCCAATAACTAATGATCTTTCTTGTGCTTTATAATCTAACACTAACAAATATACATGCGAAATCTACTTTTAACAATACAACCTCTCCATATTAAGCGTACAACAAAAAACTATTAATAATATTCACTTTTTCTCAGCCCATTCTTTTGTAAATTGCCATCTTCAATGCGTAACAACATTATCTGTTTAACAATATGCTGAAAACTACCCTGTTAAACAACTCCCCAATTTAACAAGATAACCCAAAAATTTAAGCTTCCAAGTCTCTCTCAAAATTTAGGTCGAATACACTTCGCTTTACCTCTTTTACCCTGCTCATGTCTCTAAAATTTCTGTAAGGTGAAAACTTTTAACGAAACTGCTCGCGTATTCTTCTAGAAGTCTTCTAAATTTTTTATTGTACACTCCACGGTTTTTTCAAACATACTAATCGTACTACATACTGTCTGCTCTATATATTAACTAAACCATACGCATTCGCTTAAGACCACAAAAAACTCGTTTTCAATTCTGAACAAAGCAAAGCATCAAATCTCTCTCTTTTCTTATTGTATTCGTCCTCTCTCTCTCTCTCTCTTGTAAATTGCATTCCGATACAAATGGCTCTCATTCTATTTTTTTCAAATTTGATATTGTCCTACTAAATCGTTTCAGTTTTAGTTCTTCATATTCTCTCAAACAGTTTCAAGTATCTTTAAATTTAGGAAAAATCGTACTAAATTTTATTAGGTGTGAATTTGAAACATAATTTCAACAGAAAACTAAAAACTTCACAACAATGAAAATGTGTATATAAACAAAAATAAAATCATGAAAAACGTCAGAAAACACCTAAACCCATACATAAATCTCTGCGCAAAGTGCCACAATGCAATACACCAATCTCAAGCTGAAAATACGGAAAAAATCAATGGAAAGAACTACCAAGAATTCCAAAGTGAATGTAGGGAAAAACGACTAAGAGGAACAAGTAAGGAAATAAGCAAAAGCGGAATGATAGAAGTAAATTAAAAAACAGGTCACCAAGAATGTAATGGTATAAAAAACCAAAGTGCAATGCAGAAAAACGTCCAATAAATACCCTAAAACCCAAAAAATCTTCTCTTCCTGCCTGGGTACAAGTCCCAGCCTCATACGAATCATACTACATGCTGCATCGCCTGAACTCGTCCCGTAAGAATCGGCCTTTCATTTTACATACCTACAAACTAAAAATTAGCATGCGGTAGACTACATTGTCATTCCAAGCTTCTCATCTCTGCCATACCCTTGCTATGCAATATCTCAATCTTCTCTCTCTCTCTCTCTCTCGAGGTGCTTTATCTGGCGTCTCTTCCTCCTCTCCTTCCTCTCTCTCTCTCTCTCTCTCTCTCTCTCTTCTTCTCCCGTTATGTGCTTTCTCTCTTCATCTGCCTCTCTCATAAGTCAAAAGCTCTCTACCACTGTAAACTCCATACCCTCTCTCTGGTCAGCACTCATATGCTACTTCCCTCTAACAATCGTGCTCTCTCTCTCTCTTGATATGAATACATAAACGAAACTCTCTGTGCAATCATACCTCCGCCCTACTCTCACAGTCTCCTACTTCTCTACTCTTCCTCCTCTGATCTACTCCCATTACTACTCCCTACTTAAGAAATCCTGGCTCGCTGACTAGGCATTG
>JABUQX010120707.1:25000-30906 GCA_015478945.1 Trachelipus rathkii | reverse complement strand
AATTGTGAATCTCAATATTATCCCAAATATTTTCGTACAGGTATGGGGGAAAGATAAATCATGACACGCCTGACGTAGGAAAAACAAGGTGGCTCGTCATCTCTTGTCTCAAATAAGTCGGTCATGGGATACTCGTCTGGAAAGAAAATCAACTATTATATTGTCCTTTCCACTAAGGATTGTAAGGTAAATTAATATCTGTGGAGTACAAGGCCCAAACGCATTATCCTAGGTTTGTAAACTTCTGGCTTTCTGCAGAAAGTATGTGGGCAATGGTTTGTCTGTAATGTGAACCCATCCCGTAAAAATAGTCAAACTTAATATCATATGTACCAGTGGTATTATTCCTATTTGAATGTCAATATTTTCTGAAAAATTCTAGCCCAAAAAAAAAAATTTCCTAAGTTCGTAAAGAAGTTTTTATTAGGCTTTAGTGGCAAACTTCTCTGGCATAATTCCAGAAGCTTGCCACTAAAGAATTTTTTTAAAACTAAACTTAACCTAACTTTTCTGAACTTAGAAATTTTTTTTTGAACTTTGAAAAATTTTTCAGAAAATATACACTGATTCTAATCTAGATATTTACCAAAATTGCCAAACCCTCCTTTCTAAAAACCATGCGTTTTCTTTCGGTCTCCTGTAAGCCACCTCCTACGTGCACGGCGGAAAATATTCCATCCTTCGTGTTGCTGTAAAGACACGACCAAATTCGCGTATTGAGAGCTCCGTCTAAAATAAAGCGCTGCACATGAGTCAAACGTAGTACGGGTGCTGATATAAGTACCTTTAGGGTGTCAAATGTTATTTGGTGACTGTCATTCCATCTGACATGGTTGGATGCCCCTTTTTCAAGAGATCGAATAATGGACATGCAACTGCTGCGAAATTTTTTGGGACGAAGGACTTATAATCTATAATAACCTGTCGTTCCCAAAATGATCTTACGTACTTTTTCGTCGCGAGAATTGGGTTTTCTTTGCTTTACATACATTTTCTCATACAAGCCCTTAAAACCGGGACGCAATTATGACCTAAAATTTTCAAATTTTGAAGTTCCTAATAGGCATTTCTTTCGTTGGTCGAACCGTAAATCCTGCTTCTCGAAAAGACGGCTGAAAGTTCTGGCATCTCTTGAAAATTGAGTTTCCCAGTTCTTGTGTGAACGATGAGATCAATATAACATTCAGTGTGATGCATCTTTTCAAAATTTTCCTTAACGCCCTTGTTAATGTGACGCCAGCGTTCACCGTAAACCGGATGGCATTCTTAAGAACCTCATAATGCTCACTCTGAACCAAAAAGTTTACCCATATATATCCTTTTCGATAAATTGCTTCGGAAAACAGACGTCATCCGCGAAACGTGAAAATTATCCTCAATATTTGTCATAGTTCCGGACCGAACACGGTTATGGCTCTAGTTTTCTGAAGTTCGCACATATAATGGTTTGACCCATCCTGTCTTTTCTTCTTTCACTCAACGATGGTGATGCGTGTAGGGGAATCCTTTAACCCAGAATTACCCCGTTTCTAACATACTGCGGATTTCTTCATCGACCTGAGACCTAATGGCATGAGGAATCGAATAAGGTTTTGACCGCAAAAGTTAAATTAATATCATGATAATGAAGATTACAACGTCCTGGAACATTTGTAAATAACGTTGAGTATCTTCGAACTAAAGTTCTTAACTCCTCTTGATGGTGTAACTTCAATCCAATACCAATGGGAACGTCTTCGATGCCTTCTTCTTTCAACTTCTGCGTTCCTCCTCCTGGAATGTCGAGAAGTACTTCGTTCTTCTCTTCTTCCTCAAGGACTACTAAGGCAGTCGTGAAATTTTCTTCGGGTTGACCACAATTTCCTCATTTCGACAATGATACTGTTTAAGTAAATTAACGTGATAAATTTTTAATTTATCACCGTATCTGATCTTGTAGCAACATCCGCCAATGACCTCCACAACCTTGTAAGGTCCCTTCCAAGTCATTAGTAGCTTGTTATGATTCGTTGGGAGAAGAACTAATACTTTATCATCAATCTTAAAACTTCTTGGACGGACTCTTTTATCCTAAAAATATTTATATTTCGTCTGAGCCTTTTCCAAGTTGTCTCTGGCCATCCTAAGAGTTTCTTCTAACTTCTCCCCTAGTTTGAAAATGTATTGATAAGTATTCTCAACCCCGCTCGCCTCACCTTTGGTCCAAAGGTTCTTTACAATTTGCATTGGTCCGTGCACTGTCCGACCGTACAGTAGCTCAAATGGCGCAAACCCGGTGCTTGCCTGCGGAACTTCCCTGTATGCGAAGAGTAAAGGATTGATATAATTCGCCCAATGCTTGGGTTGCTCCTGACATAACTTCCTAACCATAGATTTTATCGCACCATTGAATTTTTCAAAGAGGCCATTTGCCATAGGATGGTAAGATGACATGAAAATTTGTCTAATTTTGAGTAATTTTGATACCTTACTCATCAGCTGGGACACAAACTGCGTCCCAAGGTCCGACAGCATTTCCTGAGGTATACCCAATCGACTATAAATGTCTACCAGAGCATTCGCTACAGTTTGAGTCGTGATGTTCTTCATAGGTATGGCTTCGGGGTAGCGAGTACTATAGTCTACCAAGGTTAATATATATTTAAAACCCTCCTGTGACGGTGGATTAATAGGCCCTATTATATCCACCGCGACTTTTGAACGACTCATCGATGATGGGTATCTTCGTTAGAGGGGCCCCGGCTTTACGACTTCTGGGGGAAGTCTTCTGACACGGATCGCATGACCTGCATAAAAAGCATACGTCATCGTGAAGCCTCGGCCAATAGAAATACATTTGAAACCTGTCAGAGGTTTTTCTTATACCCAAATTTCCCGTTAATGGAGATTCGTGAGCCAGTTCTATAAGTGTTGCGCGTAGTCCGTGTGGTACTACTAATTTCCGGATTATTACGCCGTTCTTTTTTTCCGTCTTATATAGAACCCCATTTTTCTTTTCGAATCTTTCGTCTCCTTTTTCAGAGATAGTGCGGATTTTTCCCAGAGAGGGATCTATTTCTTGAACGTTTTAGCTATCTTTTCTGACTTCTAAACTTTGATAATTATCCAACCTTGGTCTAAATGGGTGGTACGCCGTGTCGACCGTACTATTAGTTCTTTCAGGCACCTCGCGTCATCTCGGTCTGTATTGCATCACCAGCGCTGATTTCGATGCAGCTTGAATTTGAAGTATTATCCGCATGACTCTGCACTTTTTTCTAATGTGTCTTTGATGAACCGAATCGGAGTTTCATCATCAATATTACTAGTTATGATTGATACACTCATTACATTTTCGTTAGATGCAATGCCATCAAGACTAGGGGTTTCTGAAATTTCGGCCGTGTGTTATCTTTTCGTATTTCCTGCAACATCTTGTGATCATCGACAATAATTTTAATTTCGTGAGTTGTCTTGACAGCGAAGACGTTTCTACTGTTATTGAATCTGTCACTAGTTCCAAACCCTATTGTCTCAGGACCTGACGCGCCTGAAATATTTTCCAAGGTTGTACACAAAGCTCGTCCTTCAATGATAAAAATTCGTCGTATCCATTGTTAAACAGTGTCTGGATCCAAACCTTCGCTTCAGAGCTGCTCTTGAGGGTGTTATCGATTAGGAGTATTTTCCTTACCTGGCACGTGTTTGGTGGTCTTTCACAAATTTTCTTTCAATGATCATACCACAACAACCTGTATTGCAAAAAGAATTGATACCTCAAAACCATTCATCACCCATTTGTAACGGGCATGTGGAAAGTCTCACGTTTGAACCGCCCTGACAGGAACTGGTATATATGCGGTATTGTCTACCGTTAAATGTAACATGCCGTCCTTTAGCATCTCACGAATATTGGCGCAATAATCTTTTCTCCCACGATTTGACACGCTGCTGCAACGTCTTCCTTATTAGCAGTGCTATAGATGATAACGGCGGAATTGTAAATCTCTTTTCTTGGTGCGTGCCACCTTCTTTCCCATGACTTACCATCATGGTTGAATTTATTGTCATGGTTATGCCGATTCCGTGAAAATTTATTGCTTTCCTTCTGGACTAAGTAGCATGTGTTTGTGTCATGACCAACTTTGTTACACTTCCCGCAAGTTTTGGTGTGTTGGCGTTGGGTGTTACCGCTCAATTCTTCTTCGCTACTAACGGTTGCCTTGGGAGGGTACATATCTTGCCCTTTGGGGCATAGTTTCCTTCCCCTTGCTTGTAGAAATTTATCCGCGCGTAATGCGATGTCGTTTAAGCTAGAGAGTCCCGTTTCTCTGAGATGAACTGCCAAATCCTTTGGACAACAGATAAGGAATTGATCCACTACCATGAGATCAGATAATCCTTGATAAGTTTGGTCGAAAATCGAAAGCTCACTCCAACGTGATAAGTAAGATTTTAGACGATTTAAGAGTTGTAAGGTACCCTCCTCCGCTTTAGGTCTAGCTTCCTTAAATTTTGCTCGATACCCGTCCTCAGTCAGGTTAAACTGAGTCAGTAGAGCTTGTTTCAAGCTTGAAAAATCATTTGCTATCTCTGGCGTTAGCTTGCTGTACACCGATAAAGCACGCCCGGTTAGAAGCGCACTAAGGTAAAGGGGCCATAGACTACGCTCCCAGTTCGAAGACGTCGCGTAACTCTCAAAGCTTTGAATGTACGCGTCCATTTCGTCCCTTGATTCGACGAACGGGGCCATGTTTGGTACCTTGACGTTGGTCGTTGAGGTTACGATGTTTGAATGGACGGTGATTGGGACTGATTGGTCAGCCTTAGGCGTTCTAATTCAAAATCGGGTACGCTCGGTTTCTTTGATTTAATTATGTAATACCGCAGTTTTATTGTCATTTTCTCCTCTTCTGGTGTTGAACATTTCTTTCAGCTCTTCTGCTTCTGCAACCTTCTCTTCTTTTGTAAGTTTTCTCTCTTTCTTTAATAAATTCTACAACCTCTTTGCCTTTCAGGCCTAAATCCTTGGTTATTTGATACCAGGAGTGCAGGTCAACATTATTGTCGTCATCAGAAAAGGGAAGAGGGAACCGTGAAGAGTGAAGTAGAGGCGAATACCTAAATCTCAGTAAGATGGAAGGAATAAACGACGAAATTAGATTCCTTTCTCTCGGATATGCCACCCAAAACGTGTCGTGATATTTTATAGGTGAGGACACGTGGGTTCAGTATTCGTAAATGACTTTTGTTTGTCTAGGGGAAAATTTTTTTATAACTCTTATTGATTGCTGAAAGTTAGGCCAAAGCTTAAGAGAGTAATTGTCTGCTGTTCAAATTATCGTTCAGGTTTTTAAAGATCAAGATAAACCAAGAGTTTTACTGCATAAGAGATTTGAAACCACGATATGTCACATAGCAGGTTCAAAGCCCAAAAAGCCATTAACATAAAATTTCCTACATTAAATACTATTCAGGAGCATCATTCATATCAGTAAATTATAAAATCAAAATATTCTTTCTTTAACAAGATAAGTATAAAATTAATTCTTAACCTAACACAGTACAATGCTATCGAGACAATATATCATTATCTCATCCAAAATAATAATATTTTCCTATAATAAATAATATTGAACTTATTATGAGAATATTCTACCGTTTAGCAAAATCAAAGGAAATCATTAACATTAATTTTCCAAAATTACAAATTTGACTTATGAATCTCGAAATTTCAAAATTACCCTTCGCATTATATGGAGAGAAGATAAATAATGACTATATATATATATATAGTTATATTTATATAGTTATGTAATTATATTATTTATTTAATATATATATATATATATATATATATATATATATATATATATATATATATATATATATATATATATATATATATATATATATATATAAAAATA
>JABUQX010120707.1:0-12500 GCA_015478945.1 Trachelipus rathkii | reverse complement strand
ATCAGTTATATCAGGCACATAATGGGGGACTGTGAGTGAAGCGTTGTTGAATCGGCCAGATTTATATATGCAACTTTCTACACTAAAGAAAGGGGGATTGTGGAGTTGACACTCAAAGTATAGGCGTACAACTGATATCACACTCTAGGATATATGCCACAACAGCTTTAAATACATGACGTCATAATCATGAATTTTCCTGAAAACTTTACCTGCAAGAGTTCTATCTTCTCCTAGTTATCTTGTGCACATGCACATTCTTGGGACCAACCACAAAGTAGTTACATAGAAATTGCATGAAATAATTAAAAATGATAGTAATGTTTTAGATATGTAATTGCATAAATTTTGGGAAGAATGTATAGAGGAATTAAAAATATTAGAAAAACAAATTTAAATAAGAAAGGGAGATAGAGTGGCATTATATATATATATTATATATATATATATACTATATATATATATATATATATATATATATATATCATATAATACTTATATATATCAAATTATATATATTAAATATATATATATATATATATATATATATATATACTATTAATATACTCATATATATATAGATATACATATATATATTATATATATACTCACTCACTACCTCTACTCACTATTCACCTCTATATATATATATATATATATAGTATAGTATTATATATATATATATATATATATATTATACCTATATATACTATATATATATACTATATAGTATACTATATTATATATATATAAAATATATATATTATATATATATATATATATACTATATATTATATATATATATATATATATATAATCATATATATATATATATACTATATATAGTATAATATAGTAATATATTATATATAATATATATAGGTTAAATATATATATATTAATATATATATATATAATATATATATATATATAATATTATATTATATATTATATTATATATATATAATATATATATATATATATATATATATATATATATATATATATATAATACTATATATACATAAAATATATTTATATATATATTATATATATATATAATATATTATTATATATATATATTATATATATGTTATATATTATATATATATATATATATATATAAATTACAGACATATTTTGTTCTAAACTCTCTCTTTTTCCTTCATTAATAATTTTAATAATTAACATTGAATGTTACATATGTAATTTCTCCCGTAAGCACAACAACTGAATTCCAATCTCATTTAAAATTAAATGTAAATATTGATACATGGGAAAGGAAGCAATATAACAGATTAAGCTTATTTATAACGAAATCATATAAATTATATATATATATATATATATATATATATATATTTATATATATAATATATAGAATATTCTAACATCCGTTTTATTAAACGAAAAAAAAATGCAAATGAAATTAAACACGAATTGGTATGAACGACTCACGTCACTAACACGTACTAGTAAAGGTAACATATAATATATTATACTCATCTACTAATAAAATACTAATAAAACTACAATAATAATCATATATATATAGTATAACATAAACATATATTATATATATATTATAACCATAATATTTAAATATAATAATAATAATATTAACTATATGATTAAAAAGAAATACATGAAACAAACTAACTAGAATATGAGGCACAGCATAGATGAAATAATATATACCCCAGTAGTTCGGAATTATAGGAAGAATATATCTATCAGCAATAGTATATCAGGGCTGAGTACGCAAGCCTTCTTTTGCTAATTAAAATCCTTTCCCCCTAATCTCCTGCCAAGGAAAAATTATGTAATAAAGGAAAAAATGTGGCGACAGGCAAACTTAAGTAAGTCCCGCCTATGTGAAGGGAAATTACTCGAAGTTACCGCAATGCAATAATCCTCAGAACTAAGAGGATAGCACTACAGGCTAAGAGCCTAACTAAGGTAAATGTGATGGATAGATAAAAAAAAAAAAAATAATAAATATTATATATATATATATATAATATATTAAGAATAAAATAAATAAAAATATAATATATATATATAAATACAACATCACGGCAAAAAATTATTTATATATTAATATCATAAACTACTACTTATATATATAAATATAAGTAATAAACCATATCTACCTACACTCTACTACTTACTCACATCGTCTTATACGTGCACTATAACTCTCTCACTATATACCTTATGCTTACTACCTACACCCGTCATCCCCCTTCATACAAACACCCACTCACTTAATGCCACTACACTCCCCCTATATATCTACCTAACTCACACCCCTACCTATATACCTCAACCAATATAATCACTACCCAACACCTTACTTCATACCACTCCAACTCCAATAGTCACATTTAACATGACCCTAACTCCTGCATATACGCTATACTCACAAAACCATCATTCACCATAATAACACCCCATACCATCCTTTAATCCTCTCCCACAACACAACCCCCTCCTAACCTACCTATCAATAACACATTAATATAAATATACTATAATAATAATAACTCAATACCCATAATAAACTATAATATAAAATCTATAACATAATATTATAAATAATATATATATAATATATTAATATATATATACAAATATAATTATTTATATATATAATAATTAAATAAATATATAATATAATTATTAATATATATTATATATTATATAGAAAAAAAATATATAATATATATATATATTAATATAATACCTATATATTAAAAATAATATATAAAATAATAATTAAAATATATATATATATATAATATATATATTATATAATAATAAATATATATATAAAGAAATATATATAATAAATATATATATATATAAATATATATATATATAAAATATAATATATATATAAAATATAATATATATATATATAATTATAAATATTAATTAATATAGATTTAATATAATATTATTAAAAATATATTACGTAATTAACAAAAAAAAAAAAAATTTAAGAATATACATTTTAAAGTATTGACATAATTTATGTAAAGAATAGAATATTTTTTCCTTTAAATGTAAAGTATAATTTAAATAAATAATATATATATAAAAAGATAAAGAAAATATATAAGATAAGTACAAAGATTAATAATAAAAAATTATATAATATACATAATATATTATAAAAGATATGTTGTGATGTGTGTAGTGTTATTGACGAATATAAACAGGGAAAATTGGAGCTAAATAATAGTGCAAGGAACTCGAGGTAAATCATGATAAAAAGAGTTAAAAAGTTATTATAACAGTTGTAAAATTGAAATGATAATTACAGTAATGTAAAATTTTAAGTATGAAAATATTTTTGTTAAAAGAGAAAACAATCATTGATGTGAAAAATTAAGCTTCCCCTCCCCCCAGGATATATTGAAATATATTGAAATGTTATTGAATTGCTATTTAGAAAATTTATTAAGGTAAATATATATTTAAATATTAAATTTAACGCCTGCAAAAGAAAACAAGATATAATAAAAATTACATGTGAAAATGATAAATGTACAGTTCGTGAAAAAAAAAAAAGTATTTTAAAAATATAGCCCAGTGAATGTTATATAAAAGAACAATGAGATGAAAAATAAAATAAAGAGAAACTGCTGAAAAATGAAAGAAATGTATATTAACTATATAGAAACAAATATATTAACAAAATAATAGATAATAGACAGACTTAAAAGAATTAAAATTGAAATAAATAATAAAAATATGATTTAAATAATATAATTAAATCAACTTAAAATAACCTATATTAACATACAATATGTCCCTCTGAAAGTTTGTCAACAGGAATAATAAATTTAAATTTAAATGAAAATAAATTCGATTTTAACTGCTGACAACTCAAATGAAATTGGTAAACAATGTATGACGTCATTGAAATGGCCTCAGGTACACGTTAGAAAAGAATCAGTCATATGAACATATTATATAAAGTAGGACTATGTTAGGCTTTGTTAGTTTGACCGACAAAGTTTATGCTAGGGAAAGTCAGGTATTGTTAATAATGATGTCATGAGATTAAGATAGGAAGAAATAGAGAGAGAAAGAATGAGAAATGTAGAAGGAGAGAAGGAGAGAGGGAGAGAGGAAGAGAGAGATAAAGAGAGAAAAGAGAAAGAGTAAAGAGTGACCGTAATTAACAAGCTACGGGACCCCTATAACAAGCAAGATTGTGAGTCAGTTGCAAAACAAGGTCTGTTTGCTGTATACACCATGTATTATTTATGATTCTCCATTATTCCTGTCAAATTTACATTTTTATTAGTGGGACCCCATATTTGGAGACAAACCCCTACCTCAAATTCGTCTTTAGCACTTCTGATTCCTCCAGAATTCATTATTCTTCCTTTCGTCGTTCAAGCCCTCTGGGCGTTTCTCCTGTAATTTTTTTTCCTGTGGCTTCCTATCTTGGGTGTTCAAACACCCCCTAGAGGTTTCAAACCCATAAAATATGCTTCAAAGTACTTGATTACATACTACTGTCCGATACGACACATATCAAAAGTGAATGCTTCCGTCTCAGACTACAACTTCGATTGCTCTTACTCGATTCCCGTTGATTGGTTATTTATACTTATTATTTCTTCAAATTTTCAATTTCAGTCGTGGAATAACTCCGTAATAAATTTTTAAAGTTCCAATACCCCTTGAAGGGCTGAGACATCTTTATTCGGATTCATCACCCTTCAATACCAGTCTTCGATAAACAGCACATAAAATTTTGCAAGTCAAAGAAGTTTTAACTACCAGTACAGTAGCTGATAACTCGGGATGCCTTAAGCCCAAACAACACTTTATTCCCATAACTCTCTAAAAACACTTTGAGATAAAAGTGATGCAAAGTTTTAAGAATACCAGATTTAGCGAATAAAGGAGCTAAAAATATAGTCATTTGATAATGATATTGTATTAACTCGGTTCTTATACCTTGATCAGTATAGTAGAACAAATTATGATATCACGTGTTCTATAAAAACGAAGTCATAAAATTGCAGTACAATCCGAAAACGTAAATTCAGATAATAATTTTTGGTCTGAACCCTAAAGTTAGTGAAATTATGCAGTATCAAATTTATAGGGCAATCCAAGGCAAAAATAATAATTAACCTCTAAGGCTTGAATGGTTTACAATCGATTCAAAAAACATCTCAATTTCAATTTTCGTTTTTATATGTGGCGCATTGTTCCTTTTTTTTGTAGTTCTTTTTCTTCTGTTAAAATTGCGCTCTTTACTACTTGGATTATTTTAAAACTCTATCGATAACCCCAAAACGGCTATATTAAATTTAGACTTGTATATAGAAAAATAAGAGCACGAAGAAATGAATGATTAAGGACATCACATCTAGAGATGTAAAGGAAGCATGATAACAATACAAGAAACAAAACACATCAGAAAAATGAATCTACCCGATCGTTCACCGCACCCACCTCACCCAGGAAGCCAAGCTAATAGAAAACCTGTTTCCACCTTTGGGTTTTAGATCGCTTAAATTCGTGATATCGAAATACCTGAAAATGAAACGCTCTTCTAGACCTTAAACAGATAAACGCTTACAGAAGAAAGGTTCTCATTCGGCCCTCGCAGAACCATAATGCGATCACCACAATAAAATTTTAAAAACACAGCATATAAAAGTCACGGTCAAGAGTAAGGAAAAATTCAACAAAAATCAGCTGCTAAACATGATCTTGGCTATTTAACAACTGTAGGTAATTGCTTATGTCGCTATAAGTATAATAATACTAAGAAGACATATCCCTATATATATATATAATAAACTAATATAAAAATATAAATAAATATCCTACAAATAAATATCGTACTATAGTATTATATATAGATAAATGATATATATAATTATATTAATATATAAGTAAAGAAAAAACGAAAACCACTATTTTACCCAAAAATATATCACTATCAACTAAAAACAGGTATAAATCACCCCAAAAATAACTAACATATATAATAACTGAAGAAGAACACCAAATAACCCATATACAACAGAAATGAGATCACCCATAAATATCTCACGATAGATAAAATAAGCATACCTAAATATAATCAATGGAATAGAAATAACCAATATATATATAACGAGTATTATAACGCTATTCAATATATTATGCAATAAAAATAATATATAAGATTGTGATATGTATGTATTAAATCAAGGAAATTACTATTATATATAAATATATATATATATATAAAAAATAATTAAAATAATATTTATATAATATATATATCTACAATAATAAAATCAAACTAACTCCCAAAATCCTCAAATAATAACTCCAAAAGATCCAAAACTCACCCCAAAAATATATATATAATATTATATATATATTATTATAACCTAAAGAATATAATATAAATAAATAATATAACATATATATAAAAAATATAAAGAAAGTAGTAATATATAATACTAATAATTAATGAATATATATATATAGTATATATATATATATTAATATATATTATAGTAATATATATAATAAATATATAATATAGAATAATAAAATATAATAAATTTAATAAATATATAATAATGAACCAAGTGTGAATACAATTTAAATTAAATGCAATGCATTGAGAGGTAAATGTTTTCCCTAAAGAGTTATATAAATTTAGTGGAAACTATTAAATTAACTAAAATCAAATTAAAACTTGAGCTTTCGCAATTATAATCGGGATTTTTTGTGCTGTGGTTACTTGTACATGATGACAAGCAAGAATACACCATGCACAGTACACCGCGAATATAGCAGAAGCGTACAAGAAGAAAAAAAGTTGTAGACATAATATAAATAATATAAAATAATAAATAATATAAATACAGTAAATTACAAAATTTGGAAACTACCTAAAAAAAATATATAATAAAACTATACAACGGAGAAAGACACCATAATAATAATAATAACCAAAATAAAAATAATCACTAATAAAAATAACAACACCGATAATATCAATATACTACTAATATCACCCAACTAAATACTATAAATAACCTAAATAATAATAAAAAATATAAAAAATAAAATAACATTCACATATCCTACCTATTACAATAACTTCAACAGCTCAACTATTAATACCCAAATATAAAAATAGATAAAATATAATAATAATCATAAATACTATAGAAAGTATAAATAAATATATAAACAAGATAATAAACATAAATAAAGACGTATTTTTTTATGTTAACAAATACAACAATACAGATGTATAAAGACCATACAAATATAAAGAACAATATATAAAAACCATAAAAATAAATAATAATAACATATACCAATTTCTTGAGCCTCCGAATCAATACTGCAGGTGAACTGTGCATGCTCGTTTTTGAGGCTTGTCATTACACAAGTAACCACAGCACATAAACAAAAAAATACAGAATTATAATTTGCTGAAAAGCTCAAATTTATTGCTTATTTAGATAATACCATCCATAGATTATCAACTATTACACCAGTCCCATAAAATAATTTGGTAACATTCTCCAAATGCATTAAGCAATTTAATTTAAATTAGATCCACACAATACAAATATATACATCTTAAAGACTATAATAACACGGTCTAAACGGATATACTTCAAGTATAAAGTAAACACACATAGCAACTAAAAAATATAGTAACTAAAATAAATAAACAAATATATAATAAATCACTCACTAATACCTACAAATACCTAATAAAAACAATATAATAAATCAATATATATAAATAACCTAACTAAATTATTATACTATCACGTAAAAAAAAGATAATTAAATAATATAACACTATAAGCACCCATAACATTAACACGAACAAAAACTATCACAAATATAACAATATATAACTATATAATAAATTACACTTCTACCATTACAAGAATACACATCCAAATCAATACACTAAAAAACCCTAACTATATAATCAATCACTAAAAACACTCAATAATAAAAATCCAACCAACCTAAAAGATAGTGACATCAAAATACTATAATATTATATATATAATAACAATACTCAAAAAAAAAATATCCAATAGAAAAAATAAACATAAATATAATATATAAGCTAAAAATCATAAATAATTACTAAAGTACGTTTTTCCGCTTTACTATTAATATATACTCCTAATTTACTTTCTTCCCACAATAAATAAAAATAATACTTAACATATATAAATATAATAAAACAAAAATAACTTATAAACATATATATAATAATAATAAATATACATAACAATAATATATATAAAACTAAACAGCAAAAATAAATAAAACCTAAAACATAACACACAAAACCAACAACACCCAATAACACAAACCCGAATAACTGAATATATAAGTTAAGCACAAAATAAAAATACTCACATAAATTAAAGGTCTAATTATCAAATTTCACGTAACCAACAAATTTAATTTACTTAAATAAATATATATAAAAAGTATAATATTTAAATACTATCAAAAAATAATAAAATAAAATGATTTCAATCTCCTTTAGCATAAAAAATGACTATAAATACCGATAACATAACATACCCAATTACACAATCTAAATATATAATTTATATAATAGATATTCTTAAACCTATTTAAACTAATAAATTATCCAATAATAAATTTAATAAATTTATTTCTTGAAAATGGAACTGAAAAGTTTCAAACGTTAAAAAATAAAATATAAAATATAAAAATATAATATATAAAATATATATATATAAAAAAATATAAATATATAAAATTTATATATAATAAATAAATAAAAAAAGTCAAAAAAACACATCTACATACTTACGATACATCCTCACTACATACGCCCCTATATTAACATACACTATATATTACAACCCACTAGACCTCACCAAACCTCCTCACTAATAAATAAAATACTAACCTACAATCCTAACATCCAAGCCAACTCTATACTATATACGTTACTTTGCACCTGATCAGCCATATGTAATATTACAGACGACAACTGGAAACATGCATAGGAAGAGCAAATACCGGCAGCAAGACAGAAAGAGACTTGCGAAAGAGCTATTCACTGAAAGCTACAAAAACCAAATAGTTACAGCACCGGCAACCCACCACATTAACAAGAAAGACACAGACAATAGAGGAAAGCAGTAATATTATCCTCTTCTCAGAAAATACACTTTCTACTGTGATCCCTACTCCATTAACAACCATTATCACCTTGAACACTGCGACAAATTAAAATCAAAAAAGTTACTTAGTGCACCCTAAAACAAATAATACTTTTCTAATTATTTAAAAGAGGAGCAACAAAAACAATTAATTATACCTTATGTCTTCCCGTGTTATTTTTTAGTATGTGTTTACAAATAAAAACAAAAAAAAAAAAATTATTTGAACCTAATCTAAACTTAAAAATTATAATTTCTGAGATAAAATACATGAAAAATTACCAACTAGGCTGTGACACCTATAGCAGATTTGCGACCTTTCTATAAAAAAATTAAGAACTAGGATAATTTAGCGGTAAAATAGTCAGTGGAAAAGGATTTAGTGATATCAAATGAAAGAATTGTATGTTCTCGCGCGTCAGAAATTACGTATGAGATTATTCTATATGCATGTGTTTAAAGGGCGACAGGGCTTAAGCAACATTCACGCGTCCTTTCCTTCTGCTTATCATTACTCAATATATTGAGACCAGCGTTTGAGATTTTCTTATTGCGCCTAGTAAGGCATATTTACTGGACCACAAATTAGCACTATACTAAGTTCTTGAAATTGGAAGACAAGATAAGCAGAGTTGAAAGAGATGCTTGGCATGCATTATGTGATGTGGTTCAAGGATTTCTAGAAACCGATGCCAATTACTTACAGCTAGTAGAAAGACTGACTGATCGAATGTTATTAAAGTTACATTTGATTGGACAAAACGAAAAAGCCCTTCCTGCGGAGTTGTTATAGATTATAAGATTAATAGAATATATATTATATATATATATATATATTATAATATATATATATAATATTATAATATATATATAATATATATATATATTATATATATATATATATATATATTATATATATATATTATATATATATACATATATATATATATATATATATATATGAAACATATTAATATAAAATTTATTTCAATGACAAAAATATAATATATCTAAATATATATATATATATAGTATATATATATATTTATATATATATATTAATATATATATATTATATATATATATATATATATATTATAATAAAAATAATAACAATAAAATTAATAAATACTATTTAAGCATATATATATAACATATACACATCATTTAAATAATAATAGTAATATATAAATATATAATAATCAAAAATTATATCTAAATTGTCATAAATGAAAATAATTGTAATAAATTAATTTAAATAATAAAACCCAATATATTTCGCAAACACCACTACTTAAAATATTATAAATAAAAAACATACTAGTAAAACATAACCTATATATAATCTCATATACATCTAAGAAAATTTTATTACATAAACTTCACATCAAATTTAAAGACTTATTATTAATAAACGAATTTATTAAAATATACCATATCGTCTAACAAATCATATAAAAATAACTTAAATAAAAAAAAAATAGTCACTGGAATCGTACAATTTATACAATAAAAACACTACAATATAATTAATTAAAGATACCTACCATATCTCACAAAAAAATAATAATAATAGCGAAAAGAGTTTACTCATTAACCTGGTAAACACAAAAGATTCCAACAAATGAGGATTGAGCTCTAAAAAACTAAAATAAAATACCTCAAAAATATATTATATAAAAATACAAAAATCTCTCAAAACTATATAACAATATAAGCTTTTGTATTTAGATTGATCCCAAACCTTTTAATGAAGAGAAGTCGCAATAACTATAATAATCGATACGATATACTAATTGCGATAAACGAAAAAGAATTAATATATACTATATAAACTAACTCAAGAAAGAAATTATATAATATAATCAACTCAACTAATATACTAACACACCACAATACCCTTAATACTCAACCTACGTCCAATATACATCAAACAAATAACATAACAACGACTCACCATAAATTGATAAATACAATAACAAAATAATAAATACCTAATAATACCAGGATAGCCTTATATATATTAAAAATAAAAAACCTTGAACCTATATAATCAATAAAGACCTATATATATATGCTTATATATATATAACTATAAAAATAACTAAATAAATATAATCTGTAACAGTAAACGTAACAAACACACATAACACAGATAAGCAATGACGATTAGGAGAGGAACCGGAAAGGCATGTAAGTGCAATACCCCCCCCCACCACTATAAGTGGGGGAATGAAAGCTACTCAAAAACTCTTTGATAAAGAAAATAACAAGGAGGAAAAATACTTAGGAAGGCAATACGAATGTCCTAACATTAATTGATACCATATTAATAATTTAGAGTTAGTTAAAAGATTATCAACATATTAGTAACGGCTTGGGAGGAGAGCTTTTTGGAAGACCGTCACTTGAGAAGGCCCCAGCCGGACAGAGGATATGTTGAATTTTAGATAGCCAGAGTGTAGGCAGACGTATTAGATCAAGGTTAAGCATAGGAACTCAAAAAGCCGGAGTGTGGAAGGTGTCGGATAAATATTAATAATATCAAAATATAAACTTTGTCAATATCCATAATATAAGTACTTTCTGCCCATTGTGATTACAAAATTTATTATATCATCTTAATTTCCTTAAATTATATATTTCAACAGACATTTTTATTGTATAAATTTTTATAAAAAAAAAATTATGAAAAATTTATTTTGATAATAAAATTATTTATACTTATTTAATTGGATTGATTTGTTTAATCTTATCATAATCTGGCGACAGCCCATAGTGACCTTACATCATTAGTATTAATTATTATAATATTAAAAAAAATCCCACTATTTACTGACAAAGTGATAAAAATCATAGGTAAAAATAAATAAAGAAAAAATTAAAATGTGAAAAAACAATAATATATTGAAATATAAACTTTGAAATTTTGTGATTAGTCCCATTAAATTATAACTTAATAAAAAAAAATAAAAAAAAAAAAAAAAAAAAAAAAAAAAAAAATGAAAAAAAAAAAAAAGAAAAAAAAAAAAAAAAGAGAAATAGTGAAAAACATTAATAACTGTGGAAAGTGATATCTGATAATAAATAATTCATAATAATACTGCTTCAAGAAATAAAGCGGTATTAGAAAAAAAAATGTAGAAAAAAGAAGAAAAAAAGAAATTTGAAACGCTTCAAATAACGAACTTTTGCCCACAGCAACAAACGCTGTGAGAGTCCATTTAGCATAAACGCTTTTGAAAAAAAAAAACACTCAAGTGTTTCTTTGTTCACGAAAAC